>NTHP01000352.1:581250-600753 GCA_003416845.1 Oplegnathus fasciatus | reverse complement strand
TTTAAAAGAAAAAGGATTTCAGAAAAAGTACTGTTTTGATATTGGTACCAAAATTAAGGTATCGTATCGCCACTAGAATCAAAAAGTTCCAAATGATACCCAGCCCTACTTCTCAGTGAGTGTGCTGGCATGAACACAGGTTTTCTATTCAAGTGTGAAGTTAATTCTTGACCTTGGAAACAGTAGTTTCCTTTTTTCCTGAGCTTTCAACGGCGGGATGTGGTTGAAAGCTCCAGAAAAGCCAGTACGCCCACCTTGAGTTAACTGTTTACTAATACTAGGTTCTGCTTCTGGGAGGTACTATAGACAGCATTTGACATTTCACATGACTACTGCTACATTTTCTATGAAGCCCTCTGCTTCCTTGATGTTGCAATTTATGTTGTGTGAAAATACCACAAGTTTCCCAAACCTCCTCCCAGAGCAGAAGGTACCATTGCATCCTGTGACACTCAGATCTGTTCTACATGATAGATTTCTGTTCATATGTTCATAAAGGGCTTGCTTTCAAAATGCAGCTGAGCCATCTGGCTGTGATTAAAACACCACAGACACAAATTTAGGGGGACACTTGGACATTTTGAATATTAGTCGTCTTCTTTTTGCTGTGCAAGGTGCCTGTCACATTGTTGTGAACAAGTTGGTGGAGCTTTAGTTAACTGGGAGAGACTGTAGTAATGGCTTTCCATATTCAACTAAAGGTTAACAGCTGGCAGTTAGAAGCATGTTATGTAATGTAACGTTAATATTAGCATTAACATAACACTAAAAACTATACTGTCCAGCTGTTTTAGGATATAGCTGAGCCTTTGAAAAAACTTTATATTTGTGACCTTTTTATATTTTTTAAAGATTTACATCTCAAAAAAGACAGGGTAGGGGAGTTGGAAAGGGAGAGACTAACATGTTGGTTTTGGTCTTTTTATAAGATTAACTCAAGATAAGGAAAATATAAAACAACACCAGTCTTGTACCTTAGGTGCACTTAAAGCAGAAGTCGGTAAACTGTATAAAAATAACTTTTAGTCATATCTGCAAAAATGGTCACTCTGTCCTGACAGTAGTACATGAGACAGATAATCTGTGAAAAAAATCAGGCTCCTCTGGCTCCACCTACTGCTCCTAAGGCCATTTGCAAGAATCCACCGCACCCGAATCAAAACAACCAATCAGAGCAGGAGGAGTATCTGACGAGTGTCAATCACTGCTCCTGCACACGCTTCAAGCAGCTCCCCTCCCCCGCGCATGCTCTAAGTCGGTCAAGCTCTGTATCTTCAGTGAGCAGATGCCATGGCGGACAAACAACCATCGAACAACCATGAGAAAACAGCCCAAAATATAATAACCTAAAATACCTTGTTAGCAAAACAATGTTGGCAATCCTTATCAAAACTAATGGGCAACAACTGACAACGAGCTGGCTTGTTAGCTGATAGTGAACAGCACCCTTTGGTTTCAATGAGGAAAGAAAACAGATGTAGATGTAAGATGTAAGTTCCTCATACAGTAACATTTTCACTACAGTGTGACAGGAGCATTGCAAAGATTCAAAATGCCAATATGTGTTTTATGGCTCAGAATTAGATGGAAGCTCTTCAGGAGGCGTTAGCCGTGTACAGCTTAGAGAAGCCCACCATGTACCAGGGACACTGCTCCCCAGGTACAGTTTGTAACAGCTAAAGCAAAGTAAATATTCACGATATGTAAACAAGAAAAAAAATCCAAAAATGGCAGGGAGAGGCGGTTCACATTTCTGGCAGAATCAGGGGCTGCACATCAACTTTAACTAGAGCACTTCTGTCCAATTTCAGTGAATTCGCATTACGTGGATTTTTAGCATTTTTACCCCCAGAGTAGGTAGCACACATATATAATATCTGGAAAAAAAAATCTTGTTCAATATTTTAGTCATGCTGTTGACCTCCTCATTACCATCATCATGTTCAATGTGGTGTCTGGAGAAGCAAATGTAACACTAAATAACATGAGGTCATCTTGTTGTACCAGTCAGTGCAAAGCCTTCTTCAGAGGCTGCTATGACCCAACACCAAGACAAAGTTTACATACTATCTTAGTACACTAGTTACAAATTACTTTCATCACAATGTGCTTGTGCAATCATAGGATTAAAAAGCACTTTGTTTGTCCTGGAGTTCTACCCAAAATCCATCTTGTCAGCATGTTACAGAGACCTAGCCCTGATCCAGGACCATTATATTCCCTATCACAGTCCTGGATGGATATCTGATGGAATAGCAACATTTAAGACAGAATACAATGAATCAGGTAGGTGTAAAATAACTAAAAACATGATTTACTGCAACAGGGAAAGGTCACTTCCTTTGAAGTCAATACAAACAATGTAATATCAAATCTAATCATGACGCAGGATTGTATCCTTGTTCACAAACAGGAATCTACTCAGCAGCAGTGCGCTTAGTGCTGTCACTGGTGGCCAGAAGCTTTATTACAGAAGAACTACTGACTTTCTACACATACTGTATACATAAATTAGACAGTAGTCTATTTACGTATATATTCAGCCACAAGTGGCAGCACTGAGCACACCTCTGTTGAACAGAATCCTGTTGGGGAACGAAGAACAAATCATGCGCCATCTCTGACTTTACAAAATCATGTTTCTTTTCCTTTATACCTGCTTTTTTTAAATAATAATTTCATACATACTTTATTGTCCCCTTGGGGAAATATTTTTTTTTCCCGTCTTAGAAGTCATTAAGGGGAGATTGTAGTTTCAAAATTCTTCCTTTAACAAATTCAATGAACAGAGTTAAAGTGATTGAAATGTTTGAGTTCCGTCAAGAGGACATCCAGCACTGTATTACACTGTATGATCATCCTGAGACCAAAGTAGATACAACTGGTCTCAATTTGAACAGTAACAACGTCAACAGCTTTGAAAGTGTATGACTTCTCTCTCCTCATGATTACCAAGTTATGGTAATGAAAAATGAGAAACTCAATATGTCATCCCTTAAAGTAACATTTAAAACATATGTGCTCTGAGCAGAGTCTGACTGCAGGGAGTCAACATGGCAAAACACTGACGGAAGCATATGATTGGTCATGGACACACACAGAACACAGACTCACATATACAAAATACAACATGATATTTGAAACTACAACAGAGGGGCTCTGAGTGAAACAGAAAGTCTTCAGAAAATAAGTCCCAATGAAATCAAACTCCAGAGTCAACTTCAGTCTGTTTTCACTCCAACATCAGTCACCTCTTCAAGTAAAAAGGACAACTCCTAGAAATATAAGGTGAGTGGTTAGGTCCATGTTGGATCATCAAACTATGACACATCAGAAATAGCATTATTTCCTATTTCCAGCCTAATGACACCTTATTTCAGCCAGTTCCAAACCTTCCCAAACACTCTACAGCTTGTGCTTACTGGTCTGTAGAGCACTGGAGTGACTAAAACTACAAATGTTCTTTTAAAACAAAACATGTCAAAATAATAAAATAATAACCAGCTCCTGAAATAAAACTGTTAAAATCCTCGATCTCTAAAAACACAACAAGGTCAAATGTAGAAAAATTAATTCCCTCATCTTGCCTTTCATTTGTTGTTGTGGTGTGACATCACAGCATTGGGATCAGAGCACAGCTGTCGATAAGACAAACCTCTGTTTATCTATATACACTGGACAGAGGAAGAGAGAGTACTGCAGGTCATCACAGCAAACTCTACACAGTACAACCTCACACTCATGGACAAAGAAAATATATTTGTACAATTTGTTACTGTCACTCCAAAGGATATGTTGACATTTGAAACTGTTATTTTCATTTGTCAGGTACTTGTCACATTAGAGGGAACCAGTGTAATGGATCTTAATGTTTGTTTTGTTAACACAGTTGAAGAGCAGTTGCTTTTTCCTTCCTCCCATAATGTGACAAGAATGAAATGTGAACATATGTGACTATGTTGGTTAAAAGTTTTCCTTTTCACACAGGAGGAGCCACTGAGCCAGAGGTGGGAAGTGTCTGTCCTGGGTGACTATCCCAAACCTGAAAGTGAAAAACAGACACTCTGGACTTGGGGCCAGATTAACCCTCTAGGCGTCCCCTTATCCCACTGTGTGTGCATTATGTATGGGTTAGTTAGTACTTAGTATTAGTTTATGGTAATTTGGTTAAGCACACATTATTTTGGACTATGCACCATGCAAACAGAATATGAACAAATAATAAGGGCCTTAAAGTTACACACAAAGATCAGTTTACACGTTATGGTCAGTCCTATTCAGCCTGTAAAAAGAAGTTGGGAAGTTGTATAATGTCTTCAGTAGCACTGGAGGAGCTTTATCAAGTCTAAGGAAATAACCACTGATGATGTCATAGTGGGGTTGTCTTAGCTTGGGCTTGGACTATACATTTATAACAGAAAGTCTGTGTTACAAACTGGGGGTGTGGCCTTTGAAAGACACGGGCTAAATTCTTTCGTACCCGACTCGGGCCCCTCTACAGCACAGGGCCTCATGAACAGGCCTTGAGGCCTTTATCATTTCAGTATATATTGCGCTTCAGTGGTGCACAGCATATTCCTTAACAAACCTGCAATGAAATAAATTACCACAAACTAAGTGAATAGTGAACCCGGAGCATTCAGGCCCCCTTAGGGTCTCTGTTGCCTGCTTTGCCTGGTTGATAATCCAACCTTGTCTGGGTTTCAGATGAAAGTCTCTAATCTCATGGTAGACCCTGGTTAAAAGGAAAACTGATAATTGGGGAAATATGCTTCAGCTCACCCAGAGTCAGATGAGAAGCTCAATATTGATTTAATTTCTATACATCCAGTAGAGAGTTTAGCCTATCTTTGCACAAAGCAGAGGGAAACAGCTAGCCTCCAGCAGAAGTGAAAAAACTCAACTAATGTCGTCCTTCTCACTTCTTCTCTGAGTCTGGGGTTAGTGACAGCATTTCCTGAAAAAAACAACAACTGTGAATTGTGAAAATTGTGAATTGAAAATTCTCAATCCTGAGGAGTGTCAGATCCAGTCTTCTCTATACACCTCTGTATAAACAAATACTTATGGAACACCTCATTCTGTAGCATTTTCTTACCAGCAAAACAATTCGACATTAAATACTAACTGACACAGTCTATACCATCAGCTCAATGATATATCAATGTCACCCCTATATATCAGGAAAAATCCCTTTTAAGAAAAACCTTGGCAGTTTGAATTGTAGTGTTACTTTTTCTTCACTGCTGCAATAGTTTTGTTAGCATGCCAGTATTACCCATTCCCCACAACACGCTGAAATTCAAACTGACAAGGTGTTCTTTCAGCAAAGGTCAGCTAGTCTGCTCAGTCCAGTGAATGGATCCATCACATTACTATCCAGTCACTATAGTGCATATACACAGTGCATCCGTTTGTTTCCATCAAGCCCCTCTTGCCTCCTCCTTGTCCTCCTCTCCTTCTTCATCCTTCAGTTCTCTGTCTCTACATGTCAGCAGGAGAGTTTTGCAGTGATGACTTCTCTGCCCTCAGTTTTGTTGTCTTGTTTTTTAATGCAGGGTCAGCGGTGTGGGGGAATGTAAATAGTGGAGGAGCAGGTGTGTGTATGTGTGTGTGGACCAGAGTTTGTATGAACAATCGAGAGTTAGTCCAGTGATGTACTTTGTGTCTGAATATTTAGATGTCAGTCATTTTGTCTGCATGTTAGCCTGTCTATGCGCTGTGTGTGTATTTGTGTGTGGTAGGGGTTCCAGGTCATGCGTTGGACATCTCGGCCTTGCTGAGGGCAATGGCCAGCTCCAGGTCTTCCTGCTCCTGCTGTCTGAGCCTCTTCAGCCGCTCACGCTCTGCTCGCTCACTCTCCCGCTTAGCCCACTCCAACTGCTGAGCCTCATTCCCAAACTAGAGAGAGAGAGAGACAGAGAGAGAGAGAAAGGGATAAAACCCTTTTCAGACATTGAATCTGTAACATTGGTGATAAAGTGATGTCTTTTTTATATTTTTAAACATAGGTCTATGATGTATTATGGCTTTATTCGTATTTTATTCATAAAATGTCACCTGCTACGTGAGGGATGTCCACAATGACAACAATAATAAAGAACAGTGCTGAGTTGGAAAATAATAATGTGATAATAAGTGTTGGATTTTACAATTTAAAGTTGTCATTGTCGTTGTCTTTCGTGGCACCTATGGCGATAATCGGTAATTGCAGGTGTGTTTTTGGACCTCACTTAAGTTTTAGTTTCAAGTTTCCTCGTGTGTAGTTATTGACCTTTTCTTTGTTTGTTCGGCCATAGTAACAGTTTACTCCCAACTCTAGCAGAGACCGGAAAAAACAGTACGCTGCTTCACACACAGGTGAGTTGAAGAGCGAGTCTGTTGCGTTAAAAGTCTTGTTAAAAGTCTAACTGTGCTGCCGCTTGTGATTTTTCCGGGACAGTCGCCACTGACACTCGGGTCATAATACTGCAAATGCTGCAGGCTTTCAACAGTGAGCCATAGGCTCAATCACCATTGTGTTGGCTCATTCGCCGATAGATAGTGACTTAACAGACGTTTAAGTTCACAGTTCAAAGTGTCATTTAATATACCTTACGGTCAGTTCAAATAAAAGTATTGATAAAAAGCAATATTTGTCACTTTAATTTTCACCTAGAAAAGCAGAGGAGTGAGAAATAATCCTGTGATACACATGCAACATGTGTCATTCATTAATGCGAAAATTGAGCTTCTTTGCTTACAGTTACCGGTAATCTTAATAGAGTGACAGCTCCCTCTGTCAGTATGACAAGTATGACATTTTTGTAATCCACAAAGTAAACATCATTTCCTTTTTCAGCAACACATGATGTAAGATCCATCAAAACAAATACTCCAACATACATCTGAATGCAGTGCATTTATGGTCATTAACTAACATAATTTTGATAACATTGTCAAATTGTCATTTTATGTGAATTTCATTGTGTGTTCAATCTCTTACCTTGACTTTGTCAGGTCCTGTCAGAGAGGTGGATTACAGAACAGAGGCATTATAAACCAGAAATCTCCGAATTCAGTGGATCTAGGCTAGTTTACAGGACATTACACCACAGAACACAGACATTGTAAAGGGATACCTGCAGAGTTTCTGTTCTTTAGTCTTTAGCTACTTGTTAGTATTATTTATTGAGAGCAAGTTATTCTACTAGCTTCAAACTACAGGCTAGTCAGTGTTAATTGAAGTAAATTGTGAATTCTTGAATACAACACTATAGCCACAGAGTTTAAGTAGACACTTGTTGCCAATTAGTGCCACAGGTGACACAAATGGACTGTGGTGAAACAGAACTGTCAGTATATCCCTTCAAGTCAAAACAATCAACACTGATAACAAAAGGAAAGAGCAGCTAAACATGACTTCAGCATAGGAGATGTGACATGCAGAGAGTGAGAGAAAAGAAAATGGGCAAATCCATTGTGTATGAGTGATGATATCATCAAACTGCAGTATGAAGCAACAGTTTACACATCAACAATGCGTCTTGTTTTCAACCTACTTTACGATAACAACTGATTGTACTCACACCGCATGACTGTAACCAAGATGAAATTACTGTTCACAGGTATTTAAAGATATTTAACTGCAGTAGGAATATTGTTGGACTGTTAAGTAGTTCTGGCAGTGAATTGGAAGAAGATAAATTTGTTTGAACAAAATCAGCTGTCACACTGGGACAATGAGGCCAAGGACAAAAATAAGTGGAACTATCTTCGCAAAGCTGGGTCAAGTAGGATGTTATTCCTAGAGTGTAGAACAGTCCAACTATTATAAAACCTAAATCTAAATGTCCATTATCATTTTGATAAGCAAGTTAAAATAAAGAATTTTAAAGAACAGGTTCACATCTACATAAGATTGACTCCACAAGCTGAGCGCAAAAACATTTCAGAGAAAACTACTACTAAAACTACTACTCAGATCATTAACCAATTCCCATTACACTTGAGATAGAAGAATAAATACGCTGTACAAATTTGATCAACCTCTTGTCTTAGTTTACCTAAATTGGTTTACATGCGTCTTGCTGGTACTTGTTTGCTTTTTTTTCTTCCTTCTTTACAGCTTAGGAGTGGATTACCATACTACAGGAACCTCTGAAACAATTACATAAAATAATGCAACCTATTGAAAAAATGACACCTAACTTCATGTTCTACGTGATCTTCATCACTTTCCTAACAACCCAACAACATCATCATCTTTAATCTGTCATTAACCTACATCATTATTAATGATCCTGCCATGTATGTATATATTGTTATCCACCAATTATATCATGTATTCTTTTAATACACGTGCTCCAATAAAAAACAGAACAAGACTAGGTCAAAACCTAGTATATGACTGGACCGTGTATGGTCAATGTGCTCTATTGTGGCCAAATTGTTACAGACATAGTCAGCGGTCGTGTCTATAATGTGAATTCCTGGATATCAAATGTTCATCAGCAATTTTCTGTAGTGGTCCCAGTAATATTTGTTCTTAAAGTGTACTGAGGTAGAATATCACCTGACATGGTTAAGCTACATTTGACTAAAAAAATGTTATAAATGCAGTTGCAAGAACAAAACTTTCACTCGTATCTTAAGATGTTTGATTTGAAAGAGAACTTATTGTAATTATAATTAAAACTATTCTAATGATCTATTAACTCCCCTGCTCTTTCATTCATTTCTATCTGCAGGATGTCTCATTTTTTTGACTCACTGTGTTGAGTGTTTTGTCAGAGTGGTTGTTATTTGGGGTGTTAAACTTTGCGCTCCCCGTCACTCTCTGCACAGCTGATTTCGTCTTTCTCTCCTGCTCTGTGCTGGACTGTTACTGTCTGTAATCTTCATCTCCACCTCTCTCTGGTTAAGTTTTGCCACCACAGCAAAAACAAAATCACAAAAGAGAACAAAACATTCCACGATCAATCATCTGATCCACTTCATCAATATATGCGGTTGTTGTTCCTTTGCAATGGGTGTGTTAGTCTAACGTTAACGTTACCGGAGCCCGATTCCATGATTTACGTGATTGCATATGTTACTTTTTTTACTTACATATAATAGGTTTCGACCTAGTCTTGTTTCAAGTCAGTCTTGGATTTCATCCCCCATCACTTTCATTGGAAGCACATTGAGACGGATTCTTTTTATTTTGATGCCCTTCAAGTATCACTTAAAATACCACATCTAAGTGTACTCAGACTGTTAGAGGCAATGAGTTTAAAAAATTTAATGTATGTTTGTGGGCAAGGCCGGAATAAGATGGTTTTGTTGGAGTAGACTTAGTGGAACAGTTGAGAAGAAATAAGTGTATGATTTAATAAATGTGTTCTTTAATAATAATAGTAAAAGCTGCAAAAAAAGTCATTAGTAACACTAAATGTTTAAATGTTTCATCGTTCAAAGGATGTCTTTGAACACCTGTTGTTCCAGCCAATAGTAATATGCAAATATTTTACTTTACCCTATACAGTCTAAAAATGTTCTATATGAATTGGATAAAAGGGATTCTAAGTGGATGTTTTTTAAAGGAGACATAGTATATTCTAAGTCAAGTGTCCTTAGCTGCTGCGTCAGGGTGCAGAATAAGACATCTGGAGGGATGCTTGAAAATGGTGAGAAAAAGCAAAAACTACAGTAACACAATAAGACAAAGACATGCATAACAAGAACAGACAGCAGATATAAACACCAATCAACTACTAACAACAAGGTAGATGAACATAGTAGCACACACACACACACACAGCAAGGTCATGCAGGGCAGACAGACTCAAGAGCTGAGAGTTGAGTCGTGATACTGCTGTGTCTCATGTTAGATGGACAAATCTGACCAGTAGTTCACAGAGTAGCACCAGTCAGCCAATCAGACTGCTAAGAAAACAGTGATTATCTACCTAAAAAGTGTAAATCTGCCTGACTGAAATGTGAAATGCACAGTATTCTGTCATTATTTGAGGGATTAGAGTGAGTTCCCGTAGTCTCTCTCTAGACTCTACTAGTCATGTAAAGGGCTGAGACCCTTAACTGCACTCCAAGAAGGAGATTACAGTCACAATGCAGCTCTGCTCTGCTCTGCAACCTATACAGCTTTAATAATAAACTGCAATTTCTAAAGTGGGTTCAAATGTTGTGTCACAGTGGTGAATGGGGGTAATTTTGGGTCTAGTTTCCCTCTCATTACCAATCGTAGTATCTCTTTGATTGTCTGTTGCAGTTAAAATGAGCTCTTGACATACTGGATACAGTTTTATAAACTACATAAATAACTGTCCTGTAATTACCATTCACTTCTTTTGGCTGACTATTAGATATGATATGTCATTGTTCTCACAACAATGGGGAAAAGTATTCAACTGGAGGTCACCAGTGCTGAATGAATGTTTAAAGGAACAGGAAAGCATTTTGCAAAACATGCTTATTTGCTTTCTTTTTGAGAGTCAGATGAGTACATAGCTGGAGTCAGGAAATGGTTAGCCTAGCTTAGCATAAAGACTTGAAGGACGGGGAAACAGTTAGCCTGACTCTGTCCAAAGTTAAAAAATATACCTACCAACACCTCTAAAGCTCACTGATTAAAACGTATCTTGTTTGTTTCATTCGTACATGATCAGAAATGTAAAGGCGACAATTTCTGGTTTTCATTCGATTGGTGAGGAAACGTTTTGGTCTCAAACCGCCCCAGGAAGAAGGGGAAGAGAGCCAGGATAAGAGCTAAGCTAACCCAGCTTGGACCTAAGGCTACTCCACTACCCAGCCTACTCCTGGCTGATGTTGGGTTGCAAAAAACATAAAATAGATGAAATAAGACTCAGGCTAACCCAGCAACGGGCCCACATCTTTACGGAGACCTGGCTTCATCACAACATCCTGGATCAAGCTATTGCACTCAGGCACAAGACTCCAGTTGGACAAGGGGAGGCGGACTCTGTGTTTACATCGATGGTGCTTGGCGCTCAAACGTAGTCAAAGTTGATGGACAATGTTTCCCCAGATGTCAGTTTTTAATGTTAAGATGTTAACCATATTATCTGCCCAAAAACTTCACCAGTGTTTTCTCTGACACAAATTCAAAAAATGCACTACAGGAACTGTATGAGGTCATCAGCAGTCATATGACAAAACAATCAAATGGTATTTTTATTGTAGCTGGTGATATTAATCAAACAGACCTCAGAACTGCTTTACCTAAATTCCACCAGCATGTCCACACCCCCAGCAGGGGAAGTAATACCCTGGACCATGTTTACACGAACATTCCTGGCAGCTACAACCCACCCCCACTTTGGACCATCAGACCCCATTTCCCTGCTTCTCCTGCCTACTTACTCCCAGCTGATTAAAAACTATCAGAAAAAACACTTAAAGTGTGGACAGATGAAGCTACAGCAGCTCTGCAGGACTGGTTTGAGTGCAGACTGGCACACGTTCAGAGATGCATGATGTATAGTATAGTCCTCAAGATTGAGGAAAATACATTATTCAATAAAATTGTTACCCAACCAGAAAACCGGGAGGAATGGAGAAGTGAGGGCCCTGTCCAGAGCCGAAAAAAGCTGCCTTTCGGTCAGCTGACAAGGAAGCATACAGAACCGCCAGAGTGAGACTGAAAGCTGGCATCAAGGAGGCAAAGCAGAGAAATCAGGAGAGACTGGAGAGAGACCTCAAAACCAAAGACATGTGGCAGGCGATCCAGACCATCACAGGCTACAAAAGCAGGAGCGGCCCATCATGTATGAGGTCATGTTGCCAGATGAGCTTAACACCTTTGATGCTCGCTTTGATCTCCTTAACAAAGAGTTAGCTGACAAGTCTACTCCACCTCAAGAGGTGTCAGTATCCACAGCGAATATGAGAAGAAGCCTTCAGAGAGTGAATGTGAGCTAAGCTACTGGGCCTAATAACATCCCTGGCCGTGTACTAACATGTGCCAACCAGCTAGTCTATGTCATTACTGACAATTTTAACACTGTCACAGGAGAGTGTTCCCACCTGCTTCAAGACAGCCTCCATCCTTCCTGTACCTAAAAAGTCTGCAGTATAAACAACTACTGCCCTGTGGCACTCACCCCCATTCTGATGAAGTGCTTTGAGAAACTGGTTCTACAGCAAATCAAAGACAACATCCCAGTGAGTCTGAACCCTCACCAGTTTGCATTCAGAGCCAACAGATCCACAGAGGATGCCATCTCCACCTACTATTCTACACACTCAGCTTCAGCTGGCCTCTTACCAGAAGCTTGTAAAAATACCATCAACAGGTGTTCTTGTCTCCATTAAGTTGAGAGAGCTGTGTTTCTGGCTAATAATATTAGAAATTAAGTGGGAGTGGGGGGGGTTGCACGCATTCAAATTTATTCGAACGAATTGCGTGTCATTTGAAATTCATTCGAACTTGATTTTTGGAAAAAGTGACAGCCCTAGTGCCTGGAGCCCAGAGGACACTAAAAGACAATACCCACCCAGCCACAACCTGTTCACCCTACTGCCGTCTGGCAAGTGATACAGAAGTATCCACTGTCATACCACCAGACTACAGAGAATCTTCTTTCTTCAGGCTGTGAGACTCCTCAACTCCACCTCATCCTCTGCACTCCACCACAATTAAATGACATGGAATCTTCTGTTATGCTGGTTTTATACTGCTACCGTTCTGTATAATATATGTATAAAAGTAACTGTATATTGTTTTCATTTTGTATTTTTATTCTATATGTGCAGACAGGTTACAAATATAACGAAAAACCTGAATAAATGAGGGGAGAAACATGACAAATGCAGATGCTTCCACACAGGTGCACTGCATGGTGCAATTAAGCAATTAACATCCAATCATGCTCTGTGGCATGTATAAAAATGCTGAGCAGGCCCAGTTGATTCTGATTTTGCATCAAGATGGCAAGAGGAAAAGATGTAAGTGACTTTGAAAGAAGGTTCATCGTTGGTCCACGGATGGCAGGAGCTTCAGTCACAAAGAGCTGAACTGGCTGGTGTTTCAATACGAATAGTGACTAAAGTGCATTTAGATCTGTGGGAAGATCACCTTTATCCTATGATGAAACATTTCTATCCTGATGGGAGTGGTCTCTTCTAGGATGACAATGCCCCCATCCATAGAGCACGAGGGGTCACTGAATGGTTTGATGAGTATGAAAATTATGTGAATCATATGCTATGACCTTCGCAGTCACCTGATCTCAACCCAACTGAACACCTATGGGAGATTTTGGACTGACGTGTTAGACAGCGCTCTCCACCACCATCACCAAAACACTAAATGAGGGAATATCTTTTGGAAGAATGGTGTTCATCCCTCCAGTAGAGTTCAGAGACTTGTAGAATCAATGCCAAGGAGCATTGAAGCTGTTCTGGCAGCACGTGGGGGCACAACACCTTACTAAGACACTTTTCCTTTAATTTGTCACCCGTCTGTATGTATGTGTATGTGTGTGTGTGTGTGTGTGTATGTATGTATATACTGTATATATGTTCTCTGTGTGTAGTGTAAAGGGGCTACCCTGTGTTGTATAATTGATAAATAAATATATCTTGTAAACCCTGTAAAACTGTTATCTTTTTACATTTCTGTCCGTGTACAGACCAAAGTTTTTAGCTCTTCTACTTCTGGGGCACCGCATGGCTATGACCTGAGCCAAAACCAATTTCCCCACAAGGACATTTAAGTGTATTTTTCTTTATTCCACACAAACGAGATACAACGTGTTAATTAGTGAGCTTTAGATGATGGGGTATTTTAGAATGTGAAACAACAGTGTTATTAACAAACAGAGAACAGATAATGGTTAGAATGAGCCGCAACAGAGAATCTAAAGCAGAGAGTGAACAGGCTGCCTTAGTCGTGTGCTGTCCTGCCTTGTTGGTGACATGTTACACACATACTGTAGGTCAGTGTATTCAGTTTTGTAAGCTTAATGTATTCTATCATACTATTTTCAACTTTACAGTTACAGATGACATATTCATTTCTGCTGTCGTGTTATGAATACGGAATCGGATGCAGCTTACTGTATTGGACACAAGGCTGGATGATATGGCTTTTAATATATTGTTTAACGGGGATCTGTGTCTGGATACATTATCTGGACTAGGGCTGAAACAATTAGTCAATTAATCAATGAGTTAATTGACAGAAAGGTATTTGGCATTATTTGATGGTAAATCAATTTCTTTGGCAAAAAATGGGAAAAATTTTTTCACTGATTTCAGCTTCTCAAGTGTAAATATTTGCTGATTCTTCTGTGATAATATACTAAATATCTTTGGGTTTTTGACTGTTGGACAAAACAAGATGTGACCATGAGCTCTGGAAAACTGTGATGGACATTTTACAGACTTAATGGTTAATCGATTAATCAAGAAAATATTCTGATATTCTGTTTATAGGGCAATGAAAACAATTGTTAGTTGCAGCCCTAATTTGGATAATGACATGTGATCATGGGCCTTTGCATTCACACCTGGTATTAACAAGCATTCTCCTTATCTCGATTCTGCCCACATTGTGATCGGATCTCAATTTGCAAAATAAGTAAGTAGTAAGTAGGCGTAATGAGTAGTAACTGTCATACTTAACAAACAACAAACATCCCTTTTTTTACTGATCCAGATAAGCTATCAGATACAGATCACATGCTAATTCCAGGTGGAAATAAGGTCACTGATGTAAAATCAGTAATCAGATTCAAGCCCGAAAACATGTTGGGGCCGTACCTTGTTTTTAGACATACAGTAGTGACTGAGATGCAATCATTACATTTTTGTTTGATGAACTTCTACTACCCTTATAGAGCTCTGCTACATTCTATTCCTCAACAGCACTTTCAGTACTCATCAGTCTTTCGGAGTGCCCTTATAGTGTACCAAAATCACTATAACTTAAATCTAATGACTGTGCTGGTGCAGAGCTGTGTGGCCTGGTCTAGACACTGACAGTTAAACAGTATCACCCATCTCAACTTACAGAACTGAAGTCTGCAAAACCCGAGGTAGAGTCTTTAGGGGCTTTACTTGATGCTGAGGATGGGGCGAAAGGGTCTTTGCCGCTGAATGGGTCTCCCGGGCCCTTTTTACTCTGAAACGGGTCGATGGCGTCACTGACAAATGGCTGGAAGGGGTCACATGGTTTGGAAGGATCAGCTGTGCCAGACATGCTCACTGGTGTACTCTTACCTGAAGACATAAAAGTCAAAGGTAATCATCACCACAGAGAAGAGAGTTTTCCTTACCATACACTTTTCATATCATTGGCAAGTTTCTATATTTTTCCTCCATCCCAATAAATGCTTGCTGACCAAAAACACTCATAAACAACCTGTCCACAGCACTAATGTGATTTTGTCACGTGACAACAATTTGACAAATGACTGAAAAGTAAAAATAAGACTAAAATCTGAAATGCTAAGGCATTCTTTAAAATGATCAGTAAAGAGAATAAGGACACACAGACAAGGTGCTTCTGGGATAGCACAGAAATAATCTGCTTTGTGGTAAGGAAGACATGCTGACAGAAGCAAAGAAAAAATACATATCACAGTTCAGGTCTCATGTATCTCCAGAGTAGGATGTAAATAGACTAAGTGCATGTGTTCACTGATAGCTGAGAGATACCATGACTCACCACTGCAGCTCACATGAGTAATTCTCACCTTAGTGAACTATGTTGATAACACAGAATCTGATTTGATCTGCTCTGGATTAAAACACACAACCACTAAATTCTCTGGTTCTCATAGTTCTGCCCACGCCCTGCTTCACCTCCGGTGTCACCTCAAAGATAGCTACCAGCTTTTGAAAGCCACAAAGGTTTCACCTCCAATATATACCAAAACAATTCATATCAAGTCCCAACACAAATGTTTCTGTAAGTTTTCACATGCAGTGCTACATCCTCCTCAGAAAGGAAACATATAAAAACAGCTGGTATAGGAAATAACACAGCAAAAGACAACAGTCAAAGCACTAAAACCAAAAGTGATACCCCATAACCCATGGAACCATTCTCAACGGTTTCCTGGTAAATTACTTGGTTTGGTTTCTGCCCACATTACCAACTGTTGGTTCACCAATTTATCAACTAGACAGATAGACCGATGTTGTTCATAGACCATACACGTTCACACACATGGTAATAGTCCACATACATTTATCAATGCTATATTTCATATCAAATGACAGCACCAAAGCTTCCTGTAATAAATATTGGAAAACTAGAGAAACAACTTGAGTGAGAAAGTTCATCCTTGACATTCAGAACAGTGGTGAGACAGCTCAAGGTAACATTACAAGTTAATTTGCAAGGTGTCTGCAAGTTTTAGCAAGGTCAAATTTAATATTTTACATAGCCTTTTAACCCAAACCCAAAGATATTCAGTTTTTATATATGTATATAACATAGAAAAGCCGCAAATCCCACCAATGGAGAAGGTGGGAGCTGGAGACTGTTTGCATTTTTGCTTGAAAAAATGACTTGATACATACACGATTAATTGATAATCAAAATAGTTGCAGGTTAATTTCCTGTCAATTGACTAATTGTTTCAGATCTATATAAAACATAATAAATTATTTAAAAATTAAGATGTTTATAATAAAATATTTTCTGAGGGAAAGATATGTAAAAAATAAAAAAGCTATTTTAAGTCTTGAGCATGGTAGTTTATTCTTGAGCTTGGGATCAGCATGTGCGACAAATAATCTCAGTTGAAGGCCTACTAACTAGATTTTTTTCTTGACTTGAAATTAATTTGTCACATTTTAAGATCTCTTATAGAGGCCTTGAATTCAGTCAGTATAATTGAGACTTGCAGACACAGTGAAAAAGACATCCCTGAAGACCAAACAATTTAGTACTTTCCTGAAAATAACTATAAAATTCAATATTCATTTAAAGAATGTTTATCAGACTCAGTCATGCTGTAAAACAGAAGGTGGATCTATATATGAGCAAAAATATAACAAAATAGTAATCATAGTAATGACAGTTTCTGCTATTAACAGGGAGTTGAAGCTGGGGCGGGCAGAGGATCGTGGGAACGTTAAGCACAGAACTACATCATGTTGCTTGTATAGGTGTTAAACCACAGGACCAGTCAAACCGTTGTCATACAACATACACATACGCATTTAGTCCTATTACCCAGATAAGTCGACTGATCGGGGTGAGCAGTTCATTTCACACTCCACGCTGAGCAAAACTGCATGCCTGGCAATCAGTTTTTTCCTCTTTCAGTAAACCGCGCACGTACACACACACAAACTCACACTTGAGAAACCACAATCATGAGCTCCACCCTGTTTTAAAATAATCCACTACATTAGTGGAATCTAATTTTGATGTCTACCACAGGATTGTACGTGCAGTATTTAATCTACTGAAAACAACACAGCTATGTTTCCTTAATTATGCCAGTTTATTTGTTGCACTGCAACTGCAGCCTTGCCCCATTCACACCTCATTAGGTGATACGAGAAAGTGACAGAGCATGCATGTGTGTTTGAAGAAGAGTAAGAAAGAAAACATGAACACACTAAACTGAATGTATGAAGAGGAAGACAACTGTTACACTGGTAACAATGCTGGCATTCGCCTACTGCACACAGCCTGACCTTCTCTGAACCACTCACACTCGTAAACACACACACACACACACACACACATAAAGGGAAGAGAGAGGAAGCAAGTTAGGGTGTGTCTGCAAACAACAGGCCAAGCAAACCACATGCCATCGCTCTTACAACATCTCCTTCACATGCGCCTACAAACAAACATCAGAGTAACAGTTTGTGAACAATAATAATATAAAATCTACATAAAAATTTGGAGAGCATTAATGTGAAGTTGTTGCAGAGTCAACAGTGTAGATGAGCCTGACTGACAGCAGTTGGAGTCTGATTTTTCTTGTTAAATGAATGTAAAGATGGGCATCAAAGCTGTAACAGACTTCTCTCTAGTTCCCTTCTACAACTGCTGATAGTGCACAGTTTAGACTGCAGCACGGACAGGGGGATTCTATGGTTCCCACTATGAGCACCAAGTCCCAAGGGACAATTTTGTGCTGTCTCCATAAAACTTTTTGCCAAACACATTCATTCATACAGAACTATTAGAACATTAAATCCAACATTTTTTACACATCTTTCAATTATCAATTATAATTATTTCTATGCCATTAATGTGGGCCAGCAGTTGGAAAGTTGGAGCATACAGAGACATTAAAGCTCATGTGTTATTGGCACTAAAGTGGGAAGTGAGAGAACATTTCTTGAGCTGTGTCCAAATTCTATACCACTATTAATCTAATTTTAGGCTGGATTTTAGTCTGTATTGTGTTCACACTTTTGAGTGGACTGTTGATGTACACTACTGTCCCACAATGCAATACACTAAGGAAACGGAGGTGCTGCTCTTGGCTGCAAAAAGTTTAAATAAATTAGAAATGGTAGTCAAACAGCTCCAGGAAGATGTTAGCAAACAAACAAGAAAAAAAAAGGTGTGGCAGTGCAGCACAGTTCAAATACACAACAGTACTGGGCACAGATATCTAAAATCAATGAAAACTAAATGTTGCAACATGATATTTGAGATGTTTCTTTAGTTTCTTTAATATGACATGTTACAGTGCACATCACTACTTGCCACTCCCGTAAAGTGTTTGAATTGAGAAACTACACGGAGTATACAGTGTGTGATAGCAGTGGCTGGGCAAATAAGAGAAGGCTTTTATCTTCTCTGTACCCACAATGACATTCTTTCCTGTTGACAGATCAGATCAGAGCAGAGCAGAGTTTAAGACTCTGCTTTCTACGCTGGTCGAACGTTGGTTACAGAAAAGACAACATGTCTACATTTCAACACTACTTACAACTATATTACTACATAAAAGTTGCCTTTCAAAAACATCAAAATATCTTATTTTATTCTGTTATTAAATATTTTTTATATATATTTTTGTCATTTGCATTGGGTTATTTAACTGGTTTCAAGGTAACTGGTCTTTTCATAGTGAGATATTGTTTCTATTTCTTAGACCTGAACAGAAACAAGTGTAAAAAGTGGTAATCAACTTGATAGTCAACTTGATATCCCAGACTAAAAAAATAATTATATAATATAATACATTTATTTAATTAAATGAAATAAGTACACTTATTTTAAGAAGCAGGCCAATCTTCAAACTAGGAAAGACAAAAATAACACTGCAAATATATTTTTTTCTTTTTTCTTTTGCTGAATCGCAACAGAAAACGATAAACGATCTAAGGTAGAGGAATACATCATATTTAGATTTAATGTCTCAAATGACTATGTGTAATATGATGTCACCCATGAACCCACAGAGAATTATCACCAACTCTGAAGTTGGACATTTTTTAGTTCAGTCTTTAACATTGTTTTCTCTCCACCCTCCATCTTTTCTTTCCTTTCTATTATAATTTCCTAATTTTTTT
>NTHP01000352.1:518558-581238 GCA_003416845.1 Oplegnathus fasciatus | reverse complement strand
TTTTTCTAATTCTCCAGAATTCCTTTATTCATGATTTGTCTTATTTGTGGTCACAGTCCACGTACACGTACACACATCCTTCCTTTTCATTCTTCAGCATGCCTGTAATACCCAGAAGGGTGGTGATTATGGGCATGATGGTGATGTGGTAATCACACTACACAAAACCGTGTATCTTGGTTTTTGATAAAGCCGAAGTCCCACTTCCTTTTTAAGCTAACCTCTGTTCCACTAGCCTCAGCCAGCTAATGCATGTTCTCACTGACGCTTTTTCCATCATTCGTCTTTAAATGGACTGCACTTACATAGATTATAGTCTTCCGACCACTCAAGGCGCTTTACACTACATGTCATTCACCCATTCACACACACAATCATACACTGATGGAGGTGGCTTCCATGCAGGGTACCAAACTGCTCATCATCATCTAATCTAATCATTCACGCGCATACACACACCAGCGGCACAGCCTTCAATTTGGGGTTCAGTAACTTGCCCAAGGCCACTTTAACATGCGGACCGGAGGTGCCAGGAATCGAACCTCCGACCTTCCGATTAGTGGACGACCCACTCTACCTCCTGAGCCACAGCTGCAATTTCTAAGCTAAATGGGTATCAATTATTATACTGGACAGTACAATACAATAGACAGTCAAAGTCGAACACCTCATTATTTTACACAAGATACATAAATTATATTGTTAGCATTCAGTATATGTGATAAGGTTCTGATAATGCACCTATTATTAAGGTGTTAGCCATAGGCTACATGGGTACCTCTAAAAAGCTGTTATACATACAGCATATATACCTGTAATTCACCTCTCACCCTTCCACAAGCCTATATAGTGTGACACTCACCACTGGGCGGTTTGGGTCTTGGGGGAACACTTTTCTTCGGTGGCAGAGCTGGCGTGTCATTCTTCCTGCTGAATGGGTCGTCCACAAACACCGACTGGAAAGAAAGAGTGAGAGGAAGAATATGTGGTTTTATTAGCAGTAATTTCAGTATACTATAATTTGACAGACATTGACACAATATAGGTTATAAGAGTTCTGAAACTTTACATCTTAAACAAAGAAAGGACAAAGAAACACAAAAATATTCATCATGGTATATAAATTTAAAATACATCCACATAAAAAAAGTAGGTTCACAAATGCAGTGAAGTTCACACATACATATATTTAATACATTTATTTAAAACAATAAATATTTGTGTGTGCATTGAAAAATATTTTTGTGGGGAGTCATTTATATATAAATCACAAAATACATCTGTGAGTCCTTCTGTGCGCATTCATTAAAGATCCGTATCGGGCCGATCAAGGCATTTTTTATCTGATCGGTATCGGCTATATTGAGCCCAATCGGATCCTTTGTTTTACTTCAGCTGTCACACAGGTGACGCACACTCATGAAGCTTTCATGCAGCAACGCAACGAGTGCAGCCGTCGTCAACTCTCCTCTCCATCTCTCCTCCACTGAGCTCCGTGTGTGTGTGTCAAGCAGGGGCTGAGCCCCGCCCGTGGTGACACCCCACACCATAAACGACAGCAAAACACAGTATGAGACTGTTTATTTATGTTATTTACCTTATTTATGTGCACTTGTTTCATTTATTAATGTAATCCGCGCAAAAGATGTACAGACACTGAAAATAAACACTCAACAGAATACAGTTCATTCAGGTAACTCAGGCAAAGGCTGCACCAAAGCAACAAACACTGGAGAAGACTTTTAAAAGGAGAGAAATTCCCTCGAGACAGCGACAAGGCCAAAAAGATTACAGGGAGGCTTTGTTATTTTAGAACATGTTACATCAAACTATTATAACAAATAAAAGAACATTAAGGAACAGCTTGGATGCAGGCAGTTTTTTTCTCAATACACTGCAGAGCTATTCAATTGTCAAGCATATACATTGGATTAATTTTAATAACTTTAATGTATTTGAAGTGTGCACTGTGCAGCTGTATTATCTAGGAAAATACAAGTATCGGATCGGGACTCTGTATCGGCAGATACTCAATATTAAATGATTCGGATCGGGAGCCATCTGATTCCATGGATGAATGACAAGATCAAAGCCATCTTGGACACCCTCTTTCACCCTCTCCATGACGAGCTGTGGCAGATGAGCAGCTCATTCATCCACCAGATCATCCCACCCAAGTACAAAACGGAGCGCTTCATTTGTGCCCACTGCCATCGGACTGTACAACAGCAGTGGAGACCACATACTGTCATCACTCTGACCCAGCCAGTTTTGAGGGGGGGTGCGCACGTATGACATTTGTGGTCTGTTTCAAAGGTTATGTAACCACTGTTCCTACGGTGACGAGTTTACATTATTTAATTACATCATCGTAAACTTTTATCTTTTTAGCTGTTCCAAAAAATGAAAGGATGTTTTGCTGCCTTTTCATCTTTACCAGTTAGCTAGCTGTAGACTGGAGAAAAAATAATTTTATTCACTCAAAGTCTACTGGTAACTTTTAAGGTGGAATGTTTTCTTTCTTTTTTTTAATATTTTCTTTTTGGCCTTACGCCTTTTATCATTAGGACAGCTGGAGAGTAGATAGGAAATGGGAGAAAGAGTGGGGGATGACATGCGGCAAATGACCACGGGTCAGAGTCGAACCCGGGTCAACTGCGCGAGGGCTGCAGCCCTCGCTACATGGGCACCCGCTCAACCCAGTGAGCTATCTGGGCGCCCAGGTGGAATGTTTTCTTGCATGTCACTTAATGCATGAGTTGACGTCGGGAATCACTCAACACACCTTAAAAAAACCCTGAATATCCGAATCCCAAATTGAAAACCGAATACCTACCCAATGAAGGAATACACGACTAGTCGAATATTTGGGTCCAGCTCTACAATATACTATGTTATACTATAGTACTTTATTACTACATTTATATATACTATATCTTATATCCCATACTATATAATACTGTACTGTACCTATTATATTTCTATATCAATACAGATAAACACAAAGTATCATTATCTAATCCCATCATTCATTCTGGTGTACATATCCTAGGTCTTGCTGACTGATTAATCACAATATTATTTTTTTTGTACCACTCATTTGTCCTTATACTGTTACAACAACCAAATCAATAAAGGCTTATCTTATCTTATCTTATCTTACTTCATATTTGTACCAATATGGCATTTTACAGTGTACATTTTAAGACTTTTTTTAAGACCCATGTATGCAATTGCAGACCTTTGAGTAAGTTTTGAGTCTATCTGGCCAGGATGAGTTTTGGCCTCTGGTACCTGCTGGTAGTCTGGCAGCCAGCTGGCCCTGCCTTCAAAAGGGTCTCTGGGCTTCGACATGTGGCTGAAGTCTGCAAATCCAGCTGAGCTGTTACTGCTGCTGCTGAATGAACTGCTGCCAAACGGGTCCAACGTGCCAAACATGTCTGAAAAAAACAGTCACAATGAATTTATATCAACAAGCTAATTTACAATGAGCGACCATGATTACTAGCATACTTAAAATGTTAAGTATTGTTGAGACCACTCTACTTGTTTGTGTGTTGACGTAGATACCTCACTAACTTAAACGGAGGAGAAAAAATATCGGATACACCTTAAAATAAAATGCAATCCAATGCAATCCAATGCAATCCAATGCAATCCAATGCAATCCAATGAAACACCACCACGACTACAGCACAGAGTATAGAGTGGAGTCAACTCCTGTCTGACAGTGTGAGCAACTATTCACACAATTTTTTCACAAGTTTTTAATTTGCACTTTTTAAATTTGTCTATCAAACAGGTTGCTGTTCCCAGGGCATTTAAGCAGGAGAGAGTTGTTCTCTTACATGTTCTCTTGAGGTGGCGAATTACCATCCTCAATGTCAATTCTTCCTGTTGAATCAAATATCTCAGGAGGAGTTACAGAGAACCATCTTGGTGCTTATTTAAATTAACACACTATCCTTTATTAAAACCAAACTGGGTTTAGAAAATAATTTTCCACAGAGCCACCCCTTATTTACCTGATAGAATCAGGTACAATACGGTTAATAGGTTATATACAGTTACCCTATGGTTCTACTTGACCCTCGAAAGACATTTGTTACAGTAAATCATTTAATTTTATGTAATACAATTGAGGCTTTAGGGTGTGATAACCTAGAGAACTGGTTTAAATCATACTGAAATATTCAGTGTGTAGAGGTTAATGGTACCTCATCAGATTGAGGGGTGGTCATGGGAATCATTCCTAAAACCCTCAATCTTCCTAATTATGTGAATAATATGAAATTTGCAGTTGATTGTGAGCTTTTCATGTATGTAAGTAAAGAAATTTTCACTAAATTTAGGTAAGACTGAATCAATTTTATTTTCCTCAAATAGTAAACCTGTCTTATGTTTATAAGTCTAATGCCAGTCACACTGGCGGCGTGGTGATGTCGGTTAGACAGTTGGTTCAGACTGGAATATCTCAACAAGTATTGGATGGATTGCCATGGAAATTTTGTACGGACACTCATGGTTCCCAGTCAGTGAATCCTACTGACGTTGGTGATCCCCTGACTTTTCTTCCATCGACACCATGACAGGAAATTTGTGGCTTTGAGGGAAATGTTTCAACAATTTTTGGATGGGCTGCCATGAAATCTGGCACACACATTCATGTTCGCCAAAGAATGAACTATAATAACTTTGGTGATCCCTTAACTTTTCATCTAGTGTCATCATCAGGTCAAAATTTAAATTTGTCCAGTACTTTGGTTCATGGCCAAATACCTGCAAAACTAATGACATTTCCATTATCATCAGCTGTGGTTTATGTTTAATGAGAATTAGCAAATGTTAGCATGGTACACGCTAAACTTAGGTGGTGAACATAGTAAACATTAACCCTGCTAAACCTCAGCATGTTAACATATTCATTGTGAGCATGTTAACATCTGATGTTAGCATTTAGCTTTTGCTTTAGTACATAAAAAATGCTTTTAATTATTAGTCGCAAGAAAATGTTATGTATGGCTATGAGAGAATCAAGAAATTAATTTTTACGATGGTCTCTCTAATGAGCAACAGGCCTGCTTTCAAATACAGGTACAAAATAAGATAATATGTTACAATTTTGATCTCAATAAAAGAACCCATTCAAGCATAGAAAGTTTTTATTCTATACCGTCGCAAATGCCAGGCCTAACCAGACCCAGTGTTGAATGTTATGAAGCTGTATTTGACACAAAATCTGAGTTGGGAAGTGAATTCGTAGCACTGAGTAAGCAAATGTGACACCTTTCCTCTCCAGCCATAATTTTAATAAGCAAACCAACATGGTGACCTCAGTCTGACCAAACAGTGATCCCAGTGTGGTGACAGGCTCAAGTTCCTCCAATCACTGAGGCATTCAAGCTGACCCACAGCATGTATGTGTTTGTATGGACTACATTAATATCCTGGAGAAAATGAAAGAGCTTTTCTTGTGTGGCAGAGAACAAACTGCAGATTGAAAGAGGTCCAGTGCACTGGCTGACAGCAGACATGAATTCCTTGAAGAGTTATGCCACCACAAAAACAACTAAATTATCACTGTCGGGGACAGACTGAGAGCCATCACGAAACGGACTCCAATCTAACCTCAAAATATGGTTGGGAAAATAAGAACAGATTCCTTTCATTTTTGAACAGAAATTAATTACATGATGTCCACAGACACTGTAGATGTTGGGGAATAAAGAGTTAAATCATACCTGGTCCTTTGGGTTTTGGGTTGCTTGAAGAGAATGGATCATTGCTTGTGAAGTGACTGGTTTGCTGCAGGAACCATAAGAAGAAATACCCTGTTAATAGTAAATTCACTCAAGGCACAGCCAAACTCATACATTAAGTGAATTTACCTGAATTTAACCACGTTTTGATTTTTCCTTGTTAATGCTGTTTGAATGAGCTGCAGAATAGGTGATACCAGAAATCTCAAGAGATTCTTACGGCACCCATCCATTCAAAGGAAAATCCAAACTTAACAGTTGTATTAGTGATTCAAATAAGCCAGAGAAAAACTGAAATGATGATGCATGAAATTTTCTAAAGCAAAGTCTTAATACCAACAGAGGGAGCTGAGAATAAAAACTATATATGTCTGACCTTTGCAAAACACAAGGCTCCAGTAGCAAGGCCCACTTATTCACATGATATACAGTATGCACAGTGTGGTACCCCAACAATACGCAGTTATTTTAAAATCTGTGCCACTCTTGGGACTTTACACAATTACACTGTATAAATTAAAATTCCATGTTCTGGCCTTCAACAAGTACCTTGGAAGGTAAAGTGGCACTTTTACTGAAGGGGTCTGGTGTGGAGAAGGGATCCATTTTTGTGGTTTTCTTGAAGAAATCCTCTGACGAAGCCTTGAACGGATCAGTCTCTTTGAATGGGTCTCCTCCAAAAGGATCTGCAGCAGAAATGACGGACAACTTCAGCTATTTATTCTCACTGTAGTGTTTCTTAAACTTTTCATTAACCAGAAAACAGAAACAGGGATTGCTCAGCAATTTCAAACTACAGATGCCAGATTCCCAAACATGAGTGCCAATAGCCTTTACACATAAAGAGCAGCAGTATCGCTTTGATATGGTGTGAGCCACTGTTTTTAGGGATGTCCAGATCCGATCGGTATCAGGGGCAATCAAGGCATTTTTTAACTGATCAGTATCGGCTATAATGAGCACGAATCTAAGCCTGATCCTTTGTTTTACAGCTGTCAGCTGTCACATGTGTTTTTACTCGCAAAGCTTTCATGCACAGCAACACATTGAGTGCAGCCGTCGTCAACTCTCCGTCTCTCCTCCACTCCGCTGAGATCCATGTGTGTGTAGCCTCGGACATCAGAATAAGAATCAGCTTTATTGGCCAAGTGTACATACAAGGAATTTGACTCTGGTCTTTTGTTGCTCTCAATGTACATACACAGAAATAGACATACAGACAGCTTAAAACAAGGACAACAAGCTCGACAAGGTAAACTACTATGTACAGATATAAATATATATAAAAAAGAAAATATATATATACACTCCCCTCCAAAAGTATTGGAACAGTGAGGCCAATTCCTNAATTGGCCTCACTGTTCCAATACTTTTGGAGGGGAGTATATATATATATATATATAAACAACAACAATAACAAATGTAGACAGTAAGACAATAGTGCAATGGTGCAGAGTGATATTTACATGGAAACAGAAACTGCTCATGTGTCTGGTTGTTTTGGCATACAGAGCTCTGTAGCGCCTACCAGAGGGGAGAAGCTGGAACAGGTTGTGACCAGGGCGTGATGGATCTGCAGTGATGTTTCCTGATTCTGGACATGTATAAGTCCTGAATGGAGGGCTCCTCCTGAAATCCACTTTCATCTCCGAAGTTTTGAGCGTGTTCAGCTCCAGGTTGTTGTTCAGTCTCCCGTCTGTATGCAGACTTGTCACCGTCCCGGATAAGGCAGATGACCGTTGTGTCGTCTGCAAACTTCATGAGTTCAACAGACGGGTCTCCTGAGGTGCAGTCGTTGGTGTAAAGAGAGAAGAGCAGTGGGGAGAGCACACACCCCTGGGGGGCGCCAGTGCTGACTGTCCTCCCCCACCTCGCCTGCTGCCTCCTTTCTGTAGGAAGTTTGTGATCCACTGACAGGTGGGGGCGGGCACAGTGAGCTGGGTGAGTTTGGAGCAGAGGATGTCTGGGATGATGGTGTTGAATACTGAGCTTAAGTCCACAAACAGGATCCTCGCATATGTCCCTGGAGAGTCGAGGTATTGCAGGATGTAATGCAGTCCCATGCTGACTGTATCATCCACTGACCTGTTTGCCTGGTAGGCAAACTGCAGGGGGTCCAGCAGGGGACCTGTGATGTCCTTCAGGTGGGCCAGTCTCTCAAAGGATTTCATGACCACAGAAGTCAGGGCAACGGGCCTGTAGTCATTTAGTCCTGTGATGGAGGGTTTCTTGTGGACCGGGATGATGGTGGAGCATTTGAAGCATGCGGGGACTTCACACAGCTCCAGAGATCAATATTAAATGACTCGGAAAAATTGATCGGGACATCCCTAATTGTTTTCCTAAGGATAGAGTTAAGATGCCAAACCTTTAAGTAGCTCTACATTGGGTAATGGACACCACTTTTAAAACCTCAATGTGAACTTCAACTTGTGCAATCCATGAGCTGACAGCTGCCCATGACTTAATCTAAAATGGAAACACTCTGCCTCTGTGCTGCACACCCAATCCTGTGATGAGCTCACTTACAAAGAAAGTTTTTTTTTAGTCTACAGTAAGAGAAATTTTGTACCATGGCATGTAAAAGTTCCACTGCTGCATCACAGCAGTATATTTATAAAACTTAGTATGATGTCATGGATCTGTTTTGGAATGCACTTGTTTTGACAGTAAAGTTGTTTTTTTGTTACTTTGAGTGGCCAAAGTAAAACATTTAGGAAAAAATGTTTCCCCTGAAACAAGTTAAAAAAACACTTTTCTAGAGAATATCAGCATCTTTACCATGTTTCCCATATTCTATTTTGTGTAACGTATGCATGTTACAATATGTTCAGTGCAGTCAATGAACAAGAGGTCATTTCCTGGGTTTCTGGGTTATTTGGCACATCCACACTTTTTTATAGCTTACTATAGATGGCATGTATGGTGGTTCAATTCATCAGCTGTCTGCACATCTTATGCAGGAGTATTGCAATCATAACAACATGAGGCATTCAGCCAGTGCTCTTCTGTGGAATCTAATAGGTGATTATGATAAGAGGCACCCTGCAGGTCATGAACCCAGGCAAGAGTTACAGACATCAGTCAGTGATTTCTCCTTCACACCCAGCATCAGATTCTAGCTAGGTCACCTTTTCACAGTTGCAGTTTCATGCTAAAATCATTTACATATTTTTTTCCCTCATCAATTTACACTTAATATCCCATAATGACAAAACAAAAAGAGGATTGAAGAATTTTTTGCAAATTTATTAAAAAGAAACAAGTCTAGGTCAAAACCTTGTATATGACTGTACCGTGTATGGTCAATGTGCTATATTGTGGCCAAATTGTTACACGCATAGTCAGTGGTCGTGTCTATAATGTGAATTCCTGGATATTAAATGTTCATCTGCAATTTTCTGTAGTGGTCCCAGTAATATTTATTCTTAAAGTGTACTGAGGTAGAATATCACATGACATGGTTAGCTACGTTTGACTAAAATAATGTTATAAATGCAGTTTCAAGAACAAAACTTTCACTCAGATCTTAAGATGTTTGATTTCAAAGAGAACTTATTCTAATCATAATTATAACTATTCTAATGATCTATTAACTCTCTGCTCTTTCATTTGTTTCTATCTGCACGATGTCTCTCGCTTTTCTGACTCTCTGTGTTGAGTGTTATGTCAGAGTGGTTGGGGTGATAAACTTTGCCTGCACTCATAGTGTAAGTAGCTACATAACTAACATTCCCGCCTATTCATTTTGAAAGAGCAACAGCCAATGAGGAAACTCCAACACTCGGCTGACCAATCATGTAACTTCATCACTCACTCACTCACTCAGTGACAGACTTTTTGTTTGTAGGGCTGGCCCTCTGCAGTCCAGCCAAAAACTGAAATATCACATTGACAGAGTAGCCAGATGGAAGCCTCTCATCAGTGAAAGACACATGAAAGCCCACTTGGAGTTCGCAAAAAAGCACCTAAGGGATTCTCAGACAGTGGGAAAAAAGATTCTCTGGTCTGAGAGACTGGCCTGGGGGACTAGCCAGGGTTGAAGGAAAGCTGAACGGAGCAAAGTACAGATATATCTTTAAAGATATAAGGAAAACTTGGTCCAGAGAGCTCAGGACCTCAGACTGGACCAAAGGTTCATCTTCCAACAGACCAATAACCCTAAGCACACAGCCAAGACAACACATGAGTGGCTTGGGGACAACTCTGTGAATATCCTTTAGTGGGTCAGCAAGAGCCGAACCCGAACTTGAACCCAATCAAACATCTCTGGAAACACCTGAAAATAGCTGTTCACCAACAGTCCAACTTGACAGAGCTTAAGAGGTTCTGCTGGGAAGAACAGCAGAGAATCCCCAAATCCAGGTGTGCAAAGCTTGTCGCTTCATACACAAGAAGACTCGAGGCTGTAATCGCTGCCAAAGGTGCTTCAACTAAGTACCGAGTTAAGGATCTGAATACTTATGTCAATGTGATATTTCAGTTTTCACTTTTTTATAAGTTTGCAAACATTTCTAAAATCCTGTTTTCAATTTGTCATTATGGGGTATTGAAAAAAAATGTATTTAAACGATTTTAGCATAAGGCTGCAACATAACAAAATGTGAAAAAAGTGAAGGGGTCTGAATACATTCTGAATGCACTGTATAAGAAAACCCAAGCAATGGAGTAGGTTCACTGCTGTATGAAAAGGCTGATTTCTGTCACTGATTTCCATCATACTAAGCAGAGAAGCGAAACAATATCACTGAAGAGGGAAGTGTGACAGAGGTCACAGTTGCACACACTGCTGTTTCACACATGTAGAGGGGCATCAACAAAAGACAAGGCTGCCACTATAAGCACAGGCCACTCTTGGATGTGTGTATGACCGTTATTTGAGGGTTCTGGCACCAGACATTCAGATAAATTAAATTCATTTAAGGAGAAAGGTATATGCTTTGTTTTATATAAAAGCACAAATATATATATATATATATATATATATATATATATGTGTGACAATAATCTCAACTCACACTTACTAGCTTTACATTGCCCCAAGTGAAAAGGCTGATAGCAACAGTTCCTTTAAAATTAACTGATTTTTTTCTGAATTTCACTGTGGTAAATGCTGGTGTGACCTGGTCTTAAGGCATTAAAACTGAGCTCCTTTTCCCCAAGTAAATACCTGTGGATGCTGATGGCTGCTTTGCAAAAGGGTCATTTTGGAAAGGGTCACCTACAGGAGAGGAATCCAGCAAAGAGGGAATAGCAGGAGGAAAACAAAGGAAGACATAGAAGACAGTCAGAGAGCAACTCTAAAGTCAGAGTCAGAGAGCTAAAAACAATATAAGCTGTCTGGAAGAAAGAAAACTAAAGATAAACAGAACAGTAAACACAGTCAGTTAAGAGAGAAAGGAGAGGAGAGGAGGGGTGAGGAGAGGCATACTGTGTGAAAAATGAGGGGATGAGGAAGAAGGAGAGCAGAATAAATGGATGATAGAGGAGAGTCGAGGAAGAGAAGAATACATATCCTGAGGAAAAGAGAATGAGGAACACTGAAAAAAGAGGGGGACAGTGAAAATAAAGGGAGATCATAACCTTTGAATGGGTCTGTTTTAAAGGGGTCTTCAGAGTGGAAGGGGTCAGTGTGAAGCTCTGGAGGCTGGCTGTTGAACACTAATGGCTTCACTTTGAATGGATCCTCCTGTGGTAAGGAGAAAGACAAGGAAAGAAACAGACAGAGGACATTTTGTTAATTTGTTGTATTTATGAGTTTTCCACACACACAACACACAAAACATTTCCTTTCTTATACACCTACCTATAGCAGGTGTAGGTGTATTACAGCTTGGGTCTTCTTTTGGTAGTTTTATTTCTGTCAGTAATGAAATAATGAATGAATAAATTTGTAATAAACCACAACTATTATTTAATAATCTTCCACTCAGCCAGAAGTTCAGGAATCCACCTCAAGAGCTACGAGTGTCTATGGTGAGCAAACCCTGCACTTATTACACCACATGACGACACGGAAACACATACCTACCCCTAAAATACCGTAGTATGGTATACAAATGCAATAAATTGTCAGATAATCTAGGATAATTCGTGATAAGCAGGGCTGTCCCGAGTACCATTTTTGGGGGGGACCCAGGAAGACCCAGTGTATCTGGTGTACACATCATTTGGCCACTTTTGTGCTGTTTGCTTTATGGACACGGGTGAATAAACATTTATATAATACTTAGATTGTTGTAGCTTATGTTCAATTTCAATGAATGTGTGTGCACACAGAAGAAAATAGAATAGAAAGATGTTCTGATACCATTTTTTCCTTCCCGATACCGATTCCAAACCTGAACTTGCGTAACGGTCGATACCGAGTACCGATCCAATACCAGTGTGAAAAAAAATACACATATTATTATTATTTTTTAACAGCTGTATACTACTGACCCTGTATGGATGTGATATGATGGCTATCATTGTTGTATGGCCTGGCTCAGGTTAAACCCTTTGTAAAACATGAACAAATACATACAGGGAATGAATGCCATAGAACTTTCTTTTATTATCTAGTTTGACAGTCAGTCAGAACTGAAAAAGAACACAAATAAATCAATCCAGGAATAAATGACAATTCCATATGGAGAAGATTATTTTGACACATCTCTCTCTCTTAGTTCTCCAAATGTCAGTTGTAAAGCTAATAGCCTGCACATCTTTTAGCCTACATAAAATGTGTTCCCTCACCGTCTTGTATTGTTTGGGGAAGGCAGTTTCAGAGATGTATTTGCGACCTGGCAAACTGTACCGTGGCTCCAAATGATCCATTAAGTGGCGAAATCTCACATTTTAAACAACCGACAGGAGTTGGTCGTCCAGAACAATGACACTGCAGCCTTGCAGACTGTACACATCGCCGTTTTACTGGTGGAATTTTCCAGTGTAAAATATCGCCAAATTGCTGACATTTTGCTAGCTCTGACTAATGTTACACTCTCCCCTAGTACTGCTCTGTTGTTGTTTGCTAACGTCACGTGATAAATTACCTGAAATCAGTTCTTCTTCGTCGCTCTAAAACAGTAGTTGCCAGTGGCAGCCTTAATACATCCATGGTGGCAGCACAGCGCAACTTGCTGTGTAGGCTACTGTTTTGTAGCGAAGTAGAAGAATTGATTTCCGGTGAAACAAGTTGATTCTTTTCGGGGTTAATAAATTATGGTATTGGATCGGTGCATAGACTGGCGTACTCACCAATACCCGATCCCGCATTTTAGGCGGTATTGAAGGCATTTCCGATACTGGTATCGGTACAACTCTAGATCTGACAAAGAAAATGCGAGAAAACTGTTCGATCCATTATATCAACAAATAGGGTTAGCCTACAAAATTAGTGGTTTGCGTGGACAGGGTGGCCTGGGATGGAGTCAGATTCCCAGCATGAAGTATTGTTTCAAGAACAAATATGAATTAATGTAACCTTTTTTTTGATCGTTTTTTTTTTATTCAAGAAGCTTTCAGTTCAGTTCATTTCTCTCTCAGATAAGTATAAGAGGTAAACATAAGGGGAGTTTGGTTTATCTAAAATATGCCATTTCCTAACAGGTATCAGTGTAAAGGTGCTACACATTTGGTTAACGAGTTTTATTTCTCCTAGAAAACATTTGCATTGCTGTTAAAAGTTACAAAAAAAGTGTGAAAAAAATGAAAAAAGTTTTAATGACTAATGACTGAGGATGTTGTTTTAACTGTTTTTTTTTTAAAATTGTTTTTAACATCTATCCTACGTGTGTCATCTCGTGTGTGTGAAGTTATATGTCAAAGATCCAGTAATACGGACTATGGAGACGTTTGTGGAGTTCATTTGCACTTCTAAGCGGGATATCTTTGGGCCTTTACACCTGCCAGGAGATCGGACATGATGTGGCCGGATATCATGGCGTTATCCCTGGGAGAATCACCCTCAGTCGTGAGCTTCTCCTATCCCTACAGTCTTCAACAAATGCTGTTGTGACAGCGAGCATTCCTTTGGAGCTTTGCAGATCGGAGAAAAAGACTGATCATCGGAAAAGAGGGAGAAGGGGTGGAATACGCCGTAGATTTAAGAGTATTGGTCTCAGTGACCGTCGCAAGCTTCCTGCACTACCAACAGTCCTTCTCTCTAACATGCAGTCTATCTGCAACAAGTTAGATGAGCTGGAAGCGTGGGCTAAATGTAAACACGAAGTGAAGGAAGGTCTTCTTGCTTTTACCAAAACATGGCTCAGCAAATCGAACCGGGACGAGGACCTGTCAATAACTGGGTTCAAAATACATTACATTCTGTGTCGACTCAGTCATCCCAACTAAAAAGGTTGTTACCTACCCAAATAACAAGCCTTGGGTAACAAAAGAGCTTAAATCAGTTATTAATAAAAAGAAACAGACTTCTTATACTGTCTCGAGAGAAGTGCGTAATGTAGTATAGGGAAAAGATAGAAATGCAATATAATAGTGGCGATCTTAGAGCAGCCTGGCAAGGGATTAAAACAATGGCCTCCATTAATCAATGGGCATGCCCTTCCTGCCTTGGTCAAATGGTGTGACTAACTAACTTTTTCATTTATTTGCTAGTTTAATGGGTTGTCTGTGAAGGACAAGAATAGCCTAAATGGTATTGTGAAAGTCTGTGCCAAGATAATTGGAGCCCAGCAAAGAGACTTGTGCTCCCTTTGGGAGAAACAGGTGGCCCAGAAAGCAAAAGGAATTATCAGCCAATCTGATCATGTTCTGTCTAGTGAATTCACTGTAATGCCCTCAGGTCAGCGTTATAATGTGCCCCTTAGGAGAACAAACCGTTACTTTAAGTCCTTCATTCCTTCTGCTATCAGGCTACTAAACACCGACAGTAGTCGTTTTAAATGATTGTAACATTCTTTCTTTCATTCTCGGTTATTTATATGAACTATAAAATGTTTTATTTTATTTACTGCTGCTCGTCGTTTCCTTGTATTGACCCATGTATGTTGATCTGTTGCCTGACATATAACTACCTGGTCTGTGAGTTTGAGTGGTGTGTGTATGGACTGGGTAAGCTGCAAATGAATTGCCCTTCTTGGGATCAATAAAGCTGTCTGAATCTGAATCTGAATAAATAAAATCAGATGCAATGGTTTTGTTGAATTATCACTGAATATACTGTAACTAAACATTTATGGCCTGGTATTCGCAAAACTAAATTGAAGCCTTTTAAAAACATTTTAGGGATTTGCAGATGTCCTAAATGTGCCTGCATTGGTCAATTGCAATGAACAGGTCCCAATTCTTTTCAAAAGTTTTCAAAGTCTTAGCTGGTTTTAGAGTACCTTGATTGCCTCCATGGGCTGTGAGTCAAAGCCGCCTGTCAAAACTGTTGACCTTGTTGATAAATGGGCAAAACTACAATAACCAACTTCCCATTGCTTTAGAACAACGGCATACACCTGTCCCTTTCACCTCACGTAGTATCTTTGCCTCTCTCTCCGCGCCTCCCCTTCAAATTTCCTCAGCCCCCCGCATGGAAAGCCACACTTCACAGTTTGAAAAGAAAACCTCTGCTCTGGAGTTTTTAATAGGTTAAAAGGTAAATGAGTACCTTCTTTTAGCTGCCATGTTATGTAATATGGATTTTTCATTTTTCTTCTCATCTTTATTTTCATTTTTGTATTGGTATAAATTCCCATCTTGTGCAGCATAATCCAAGTGTTCCAATCCAAATCATTGTACTGTGCATCTAGAGGTCCTACTTTACAACTACTGTATGTCCTATATTTCTAGCAGTTGGTCTTACTGACCCATGCTGCTTTAAAATGCTGCTGGAAGTATCCTAATTAAAGGTCCAACATGATGACATTTTTACATGACATCGCCGCTCTTTCAACATTTATTTGTCATGCATATGTACCTGAATTTATAAAAACACTGTACTGCAACACAAACTAGCTCTGTACTACTTGGTCTCTACATTGGTTACATACAAGTTGCTAGTTTTTAGGGATCTTTGTTATTTCTAAATAAAAAGTAGGCTATTTGAATACACGATTACTACTGTTTGAATCACAAGCTTATGTGAAGGACCTAAAGGGAAAAAAATCAAAGTCACGTGTTCCATTGCTGACAGCCCAGCGCATGAGTGGCAGTTTCCTTTCTGCTAGCTCAGCTGTTTGTATTGTTCATGCTTTTTGACTTAAATGCATTCCAGTCAGTAAGAGGCCCTTTGGTCCAGAATTCAAAATATGTTATCAGCCTCATTTGGAGGTGAAAGCAGAGTTCTAGTAGAGATCCTGACCTGTGCTGCTCTCACCATGGCTGGGAATCCTCCATTCTCTCTGTCACTGAAGCCCTCGCTCATGTCGGCCAGGTTGGTCATACTGCCTCCATGGGTTCCATTCAAGGTGCTGTTGTACTGCTCAATGCTTTTAGACACTTCCTGTTGGCTGTCCTGAATCTGGGACAACTTACTACGAGCCTGCAGGATACACACACACACACACACACACACAAACACAAACAGTTCAGTAACGTATACTGACATATGTATAGTATGCTGCGTGGTCTTCTTGTTTTAGAAAGCTCCTTATGGATGTCTTTAATTTGGGCAGCTTACTTCTGAACACCTGATGGGGTTGAATGTACATAAACACACACTCACAAAACTGACATGCCCTCACACCTCATTCAAGTCTTACATGTAACACAGTGCTCTACAGCAGTGTTTACAACATGAATATAGAAGAGCTGCAACAACTACACTGTGAACCACACATCAGCTAGAATCGATGTCCATTTAAAATATATTAAAGAGTCAAGTGGTATCAACAGTAGCCATGCAGATATATTCTGTTTTATTTGTCCAGGCTTTGAGATATCTGTCCATCAGATTTCTTCCTCCACCCTAATACAATGGAGCTGAGTGTAATTTTGTTTGTGGTGCTCACATACTTGAAATTACATTATTTTGCTATAAAAACAAACATAAAAGTTCATTCAATAATAAGTTTACAAAAGACAACCCACATCACTTACAAATATGTACATCTGTATATAGGTGAATACTGAATACCATGTCAGGGACTTTAATATGATTTATACAAAGTCCTAGTTACTCTGTATTCTATACCGTCACAGCATCACATCAATTCTTTGCAGCAATTTACATTTGGTCATTTAATGAGCAGACCGCTGCAGCTGTTTTCTGTGAATAAAGAAAACACCAACTCCTTACAGCCACCTCTGAAGCCTAAAGAGTATTTGATACTCAGTAGATAGATTTTGGGGATCACTTTAGGGCGTTTCCTCCTTAAATAGGGAAATGCTGGCATTTCATATAAGATTCTGACCTATGATGTTTTTGGTATAGGACATGCACTTTAGTTGTCTGAACTGCTGGAACACCCCAGTCTTATGTGGGGTTTTATAAATACAAATAATAAAAAGGTGAAAGGGGACTATGTCATGAACATCAACATGACTGTTCCTGGAAGACTGGATAATATTAAAGGTGAGCATGAGGAAATGATCAACTCCAGAGTCTCCTAAACTCTCCTGGTGACCGTCCGACTGTAGGAGGGAGCAGTGGCCCGAGTATAGACTTCAGTCATGTGGTCGTTACATTCAGGAGGATATAATCCTATCAGGGCTCAACAATGGATGTTATGGAGGGAGAATGGAGACTACATCATGCACCAGTCTCACACAGTGTGTGTCTTAAGTCAAGCTGTGTATGTAAGTTGCAGGTGGTTGAGTGGTGTGTGTGAGATGAGTAGCTGGTAGGAAACAGATGACACACCACAGCAGCTGAGGCTAAATGAAACCTTCACACACACACAAGTAAATGTTGTGTTCCAGTTACTCTAGTGGTACAGTAGGGAGAAGTAAATTATACAGAGCAATGGTGCCCCCTATTGACGCACACACAGACACACACACACACACACACACACACACACAGGCCCTGTTTCCTACCTGGTTGATCTCATCCTGCGTGGCCTTCAGAGACTTGATGATGGTCTCCAGTTGGATCTTGCCAGCAGCCAGGCTCTGCTCCAGCTGGTTCTCCTCCTGCTGCAGCCGGCCCAGGTCGGCCTTTGCCCGGCTCAGCTCTTCCTCCTGGCTCTGCAAGTCTGACTCCTGGGAGTGGATTTGACTCTGGAGGGTTGAGATCTGGAGGCAGAAGAGAATGAAGCAATGAGGATGGGGTCTGAAATTAACACCAGCCAAATGACAGTGGCCCTTGAATTCCATTCTGCACTAGCTGGTAATTTACTGAAACCATATGCTGCAACCACATGATTGACATATTCTTTTCTTGGTGGTGGAGAGGAGATTGTGTGGTCCTATCTGTTTGGCGACACCTGAAGTTGCTCGACGTCCTCCCTGATCTATATTATTCATAAATGTTTACAATCTATTTATAATTTTGTCATCATGATTGTCTATATTGTAATTTTTCTATGCTGGTCTATTCTGTACACACAACATCTATTGGATGTCTGTCCGTCCTGGGAGAGGGATCCCTTCTCTTTCACTATTCCTGAGGTTTCTTCCATTTTTTCCCTGCTAAAGGTTTTTTTTGGGGAGTTTTTCTTTATCCGAATCAAGCGTCTAAGGACGGAGGGTGTCATATGCTGTAGAGCTTCTAAACCCCTTTGAGGCACCATCTCAGTTGTAATTCTGGCATTTTGCTGTACAGTAAAACAAACCCTAATTTCAAAATCCCCAACATTAATAGTAACAGATTATAAATAACACTAATATAATAAATTACTTTTCATTATTTATGATTCTGTAGTTGCTGTGGCAAAGCTATTGCTATGCATCACAGAGGTGGAAACTTCTGCTTTGTTTTCAGTTTCCCCCCATCCTCCTGTTCTGCCTCTCTTCCTCACCATCTGAGACTCTTCCTGGCACTTAATCCGGACTTCGTTCAGCATGTCCTCTAATTTATGTTTCTGCTGGTCCATCTCCTCCAGCCGGTCCTGGGCATCTTGTTTCTGAGCCTCCAGCTCTTGCAGGCTGGCTGTCTCTCTGTCCAGGTCATTCTGCATCTCCTGAAGAAACATATTAAATCAACCTGTGAGTGCCAATCAAATATCATGCCAAAGTTATGTGTCCACCACATAAAAAACCAAGTGGTCAGATAAAGCCAAGCTGTTTAGTGCACTACATACACTGGCCCTGTATGGAAACATCGCATATGCTTGTACATGCAGGGCAAGGAGAAACTATTACGGTTTCAATAAACTTTCAGTATTTCTTTGTAAATAGAATTAGAAAGAAAGAAAGGTGATCGACCAAAGTGTAATGATTTCATTGAAATGAAAGCAGTCCACATTAAACCAAGCTATGTCTTCATACTGCAGCTGATTGACCATTGAACAATTTGCCCTCACCTGCACCTCTGCACTCTTGTGTCTGATGGCCTCCTCTGTATCCCTGATGTCCTGTTCTAGAGTGTACTTCTCCCTGACACACACACAAAACATACGCACACAAGGGCGCATACAAGCATAATTATGATAACAGAAAAGGAATCAAATAACTGCTAACCCCCTGCTGTGTATACACATCAACATGTCAGAGTAACGATACACTGGACTGGGATTCTATCAAATCCACAATGTCACAGACAAAAAAACAACATTAAACCATCCAAGTAAAACTGCTCACTGACTGGAAAAGAGGAGCTGCTGACGTGTGTGTGGCCTAATAAAGAAATGAGTGTGCCTTTCTAAATTATTTAAATGTATAAATAATTACTTGTGCATCAATTCTAAGTGTAATTGCAAGCACTATAATATTATAATAAATACAATGTATTTTTTAGATTTGTGTGTAGATTAGGGGACAAAATACTTTAATTGTGCAGTCAAAATCATGACAAAAGCATGTAAATGTTTATTTTTTTGCAATGAACTGCCCAGACTTTATGAGTCCCACAAAGCAACAATATACAGATTTTTTTATGCTATGGGAACAAGATTTTATGTTGTTTCTTCTGTGGGATGAGTCTAGTGTCTTTTAAAATACACAGCATTTGATTCCAACAGAGTGTCAGACAGACTCCTTAAAGGATATGCTGACACTTTTTCAAGTCTGTCTTAAAACCATACTCAGATTCCCATATGAATGAAATTGAAACAGGTTTTGCTTGTTGTAATCATGGCCATGCTGTAATCACTGGCCATTAAAAGATCCCTTCCTAATGCACTTTCAATGTAAGTGATTGGGGACAAAAAAAGAAAAAGAAAAAGAAACATTGAAAATATCCACTTGTTTTGTCTAACACAAACTGTTGAAAGCACATATTTGCTTCAGATAAACTCTGGAATATATTTTTACACAGAATGAGGACTGTGGATTTTGTCCCCCATCACTTACATTGAAATTGATTTGGGAACTGTTCTCTTCAGGGCCAATGTGAAAAGGAGGAATGATTACAGCAAGCAAAATCTGTTTGAATGTTCATATGGGCACCTGACTATTTTTTTAAGACAGACTTGAAAAATTGTGAACCTATCCTTTAAAAACTCTGTATCTTGACCTCAGGCATCAAGGTAATTTAAATAAACAAATCTGATCATATGAGAAGCCTACTGATAACCACTATGCAAGAAACGTAGTAGGTAGAACCACTGTTCAGCTGTGTGTGTCACAGTAGATTTGACAGAATGTCAGTCCATAGATATTCAGTAGTTGGTGTGTTTACCTGAGAGTATTCCACTGGGTAAAGGCAAGAGTGCTGACGCAGCATGGAGAATAAGTGGTGAACAAACAAAAAATTGATAAAATACACACATCAAAGGAAGAGTGGGCGGTTGGCTGGATGGATGGATGGAAGAAGGAAGAAAGCAGTAGGATGAGACAAAGCCAAGGTGAATAGTACATCTCATCCACATCTGGTGCATGTTTCCTTCTCAAGTGTGCATTTTATAACAGAAAAATGGTTTGACCATACAGCATATACAGAGCTGAGGGTATTGTAGGGTTAGCTGTTGGCTGCAGGTAACCTCTGCTGCTGTTAAAAATCTCTGCAGCTGTGTCCACCATCATTGCAAGTCAACATCCTGTTGTAAGGAACATTCCACTTAAATCCATACACTAACCCATCAGCCTGAAGTGTAATAGACACTGAGAATTCGTGTCAATACCCACAATTGCGGTAATCAAGTGTCTACATGGCACACTGAGACATGCTTGGTTAATGAGGCCAGAAAACAATACATTTGTTCATATTAAGACTGAATCTAACATGTCATAAACTTTTTCATGTCTTTCACTGTTGATTGTATAACCAGCTTACAGGTGCAGCTGCCAACAACTGGACTGGTAGAGCATGGTAGACCAATGCGTGGTAGACAATTAGCTCTGAATGCTGCTTTGAAGCAGTATTAAGATAAGTGTATTCAAGTGTGGGTTAACTGTGTCTTAACATTTTTCAGAAGTGAGACACACTTGCATATTACCTGGTGGCCTGTGAACACGCACTTGCGAGTGCTCAAGACTGTAAGTGTGGGTATTGAGAAAGAAGTTTGAAAAAAAGTGTTCTTTTAAAATCTCACAAAGACTCAAAAGTGTGACTTGATCATGAAAAAGGCTGAGGTTGGTTTTCAGCTGTTATGTAAAGACTACACTGTAGATAAGGACTACCATTTAGGGCTGTGTCCATTACTAATTAATAATTTGGGCCTTAAAAGGTTTTGGAGATGTAACATACAAGGGAAACTTTCCTTGTGTAAAACGTAATGACAATGATAGTAAATTTAAAAAGGCGACAAAATAAACACACAAACGACTCTACACCCACAGTGGCACTTCGTGTCCACCAATAATTCACCCTTTCCTAGGTTGGCATGATATGGTACTATTCTAAGTTTAAAAAAATGTGCTGTGATACAGTTTTTCTGAAACCAGTGACCCATGCTTGTACTATTTCATCTTGTTATCATGTTGCTAAAAAAATCTGTATACAGATAGTATACAGTGCAAAGGCAGAATAACAAACTAAGTGTGCCTTATAATTTTGGTTGTCATTGCTTTGGTTGTCAATTGCTTATAAAATCTTTAAAAAATCTGTGAAGTATTACATTCTAAGTTAAGTTAATTAAGTTAAGATAACTTTTTATGCAGATACATTTTAGTTTATCTTATTTTAGTTTTTAATTTGACTTGATTTTTTTTGTACTTCTGAAAAGAAGGGCAAAGAAAATTCAGGGACCAATAAACCAGGATCATACTAGTCAAGACATGATGTGGTCTGTGTCTTATTATCACTATAGAAAGTGATAAAAGCCTGGATGCGGGTGATGGCAATGGATTAGTGAGGGGCTAATGTTAGAGGTTAACTGAGGAGGTGTGTTGGCTGCTGATAAGTGATAGGTTTGGCAAAACTGAAAGAGCTTTGACACAGGACATCACCAAGTACATCATAGAGTGAACAGTAACTCACAGTGAAAAAAAATTACACTCAAAGCTGCATCTTGTAAACGCTGAGGCAAGGAAAGCATTTGCAAAGGGATACACTGTTGCTATTGTTACTACATATACTGGTACAAAGGTGTTACTGTGATGCCCAAAATTAAATCGTTTTGATGTAATCTTCCATTCATTTTCTATGTAGCTTTGAAAATTATGTTAAAGTAAAAGCAGTTCACACTTTCAGTGCTGTCATGTTATTTAGGTGCCAGTGATATTGTTTGTTACCTCTGCAATTGGGCTATCTCCTGGCTGATGTCATCCAATTCCTTGATGCCAGTGAACTCCCCTGAACCCACTGAACTAGAGCTGTCCTGTAGAGAGACAGGCAGACAGAGAGAGAGAGGAAAAAAAAAAGACAACAGGTTGGCAAAGTAAACCTTATCTGTTGAAGAAAGTGGGATGATGAAATGGTAACAACTGAGCCATGGCATACCAGGCCAAAGGAAGAAGAGGAAAAGAGAGGATGGGAGAGAAACCAGTGCTCAACAAGAGGAGCAGCACAGAGGTTGAATCAGTAGGTGGGGACTGGGTCAATCACCAACATGTGGGGGAATGTTACCACCACTGACAAACTGCCTGGGAGAGGAAAGATTCAGGATTTTGTAATTTTATGAATAATATTCAGTAAGCCCCCCTTTGAAAACATTCAAAAAGTTTTCATGAAGGGAGTTTTCAACAAATTTCCAGTCCTGCATCAACTAGGATTTGTTGCTGACGCTAATCCAAGAGTGAAGGCCTTAGCACACCAGGGACGAAATGAAAAAAACGAAAATGCAGAATATTTGTTGACAAATTTTTGCGTTCAAGCCTTTCACACCAAGACCGACACGGATGTTGGTGTCCCATGCATTCCACAGAAAATTAAAGGTCTGCACCATCACACGATCATTGGTTCATCGTTGTAATGGACTCTTCAAGCAGCAGCAGTAGCAACAATGAGTTTATCATATATCTTTTGACTCAAAATAAAATAAAATATTGGATACACCCATTATTATAGGAGAGAAAGCAAGCGGAGAGTATCATCACCAGGCACCAGACCATGTGTATACAGCAGAAATGACTGATGTAACGCTATCACTTATCAGGTTTTATAGTATACCTTTTACAATGACTACATCTAATTTCTGACACGTATAATGTCCATACCATAATGTTAGCTAATGCGTTTAGAAATGAAGGGTTCTCTATACGTTCCCTTGACAACGATGTTCTTTTGTAGGCTACTCACCATCACAGTCAAGTTCAACTGCTATACTTCCTCAGATGTTCTCTTTATATTTGCTGTCTTTATAATATTTACTATATTTATTTATTGTATTTAATAATCTATTAATATCCATGTCTATTGTTGTGTGACTGTATGAATAACGGAATTATGACATTGGCCACTATGACAACATCCGAGAAAATCTATTGATCGCATGAGCAAAAGCAAAATTATTTTATTGGTTGGCTTGTTTCAGCATCCGACATTCGCAAAAATCGAACCAACTGCAGAAAAAAAATCTGCACAGTGGAATACAAAAGTTTCGGATTCAGTGTGGATAGGCTCATAGAGATAGATGGGTTCAAATATTTAAATTGATGTGCGATTTATTCGCACAAACTATTCACATTTGGTCTGAAAAGACCTTGAGGAGTAATTTCTTGAAAAAAAANAAAAAGCCCTTCGAAGCCATTCCTTTATTAAACAGGAGTACTGTTACATTTGTCGGAAGTACACAGGATGCCCTTGATTTGATTTATTTAATTTATTTATACCAGGGCCACAAACAACTGCTATCATAAGATTGCAGCCACTTTATGATTGCCAACTAAAAGCGATCTTGAATCTTCCCATGATCAGCAGACAGTTGACGGATGAGACAATGCCACTGCACTGTACTGGAATGGAGAGAAAAGTCTTGCAAATGCTTTACAGTAATCAGCCTGAACAGCCAGCCACTGAAAGCATTTATAGGTTAATACACTGTAGGCCCAAGTTACCTACCCACAACTTGAACATTATAGCCTGAGAGAGGAGGAAGAGGGGAAAGGTACAAACATCAGCAGTAAAAGAGTTTAGATAAGAGAGAAGAACAATGGGCAGTAAATATCTTTGATTTAATTGATTTACCTGTCCTAAAATTTGCCATTTTCATGTCTATGTGGGTTACATTTTCAAGTTTTCTTCCACCAAATAAGCAGATTTGGCATACTGGGAAATTGGTACAGCTCAAGAAACGGATGTAGAACAGGCAAATCTGTACACCTTTATGCACAAATATGCAAAGAGCAGGAGAAAGATGAGAGGAGGAGAGAAGGAATATTGACTCACCCGTCTCATCTCAGACAGAACAGCCATCTCTGATCCCACTGGAGTCATGTATCCTGACATACTCTGCAGCCATAGAGAAATGATTAAGTTACTGACAATGATGATAAAAAAACAGCAACAGTTATAACTCCATCTATTAGAGGTCTGCAAGCCCGTCGGGACCCGTCGGGACCCAGCTGAGTCGATTCGGGCCCAGTTCAGGCCTTTTTTTTAATATGCTGGGCTTGGGTCGGACTCGGGCTCATTTAACTTTTCTCCTTTCACTGTGCCCATATAAGCGCAGAGCACATAGGCCACTCTATGAAATATTGCTATATTGATTTTATTATAAATATTTTAGCCTACATACGCATTTTATTCACGTGCATTACATGTGTCAGTTCAGTTGACCATTCAGAGCATCAGGGAGAAGTTGGAGCGTGGGGAGTTCATGAAAGTTCCTAATGCTTCTGGAAAAGCTGCATTTTGCATGATTGTTGGTGGCACAGACTTTTTGGCCCGTGCAGGGCTCTACCGTCTAGGGCTGTCACAATCATGAAATTTTAGTTGACGATTAATTGTCATACAAATAATTGCACTATTTTCAACACTTTGTTGTTTTGGATTACTCATTTTAAGTGTTACTGTCGGATTTCAGTTACTGCAGGTGTATGTGTGTTAATGTCCCAGTCAAACTGTATTTTGTAGTGATGTACAAGTGCAACAAGATGGCAGTAGCTACATGGAATCTTTCAAGTCACTGAATTTTTCACAACAAGGTCCTGCAAATGTTTCACAATAAAAGACTTGCTAAGTAATGAAGGGACTCTGTCTACTGAAATGCTAGAGGGCTTTTAATTTGGAACATATACAGGAAATGTTGAGCTTGTATTAACAGCACAATACAGTAACAAACAAGCACCTAACACCTAACCGTTTGGAGCACCAACTATGTGGCAGCTCCGTCACTCTGACTCTCCAACTAATGCATGTCTATAGGTCTTCTGTGTGTGCATGCATGTGTATTTCGGGCCAATGTGTGTGTAATGAATAATATAACAACAGAGCGTAAAAATTGAATTTCCTCATTGAGGGATTAATAAAGTATAAATTTTAATTTTAATTAAATTTAAACATTTAACAGGCAACAGGCTTCATACTAAAATATGACCAAATATAATTATCAAACAGAGTGAATTAGAAAAAAAGGCATGTCTCTAATATAAGCCTGCTTCAAATAAACCTCTCACTCTGCTGCACCTAGAACAAGCTTTAAATAGCTTGTTCTATAACTGGAAAAAGTGGTTCAAGACAGTGAATTAATGTAGAAGGATGCTTGATTTTATTTTCAAAAGCAACCGGGAAACACAAAGCCATGTTTCCATCCAAGCATTTTTATGCATATTATCTAATTAGAAAAGCTAGATGGAAGCGACAAAATCCAACAAAACTTTCACAATATTTCTAAAAGGTTTGACGCTCGCTTGAGGAATTTATGCAACAAATAGGCGATGGAAGAGCGTTTGTCAAATGTTGTCAAACAAAATGGCAGATCAGCTGTTTGGTCCATTTACATTGCACAACAATTCTAAACTGGGTTTAAACATACTGAAATTAAGCAGCAAAGGACTATCTGACAGCTCTGGGAAAAGTTATGCTGGAGATCATTTACAAATGCACTACTGCACCCGTAGGGGAGACTCTCCGCTATAAATCAAGAGACCCTTTATTGGTACCTCTCTGTCATCACCTTGCTCTGGAAAGAAATATAGTCTCATATACCACTTAAGAAACAAAAGAACCTGCCCAATAGCAGCAAGGTCTAGACAGCCAAGCTCTTTTTTTCCATGTTTTTTTCAGTACATTGGAACCTTGTGCTCAGCAAGACCCAGCTGATGATAACATACCTAATTTACATTCTATAATTGCTGCAACATTTCTAACATTGGCTTAAAATTCTTTTGATTGTGGAATCTGTAGATTGTGTAAAATGATTGTGGTAAGCTCAAATAATCAGAATCAGGTGATCATGTAATAATTACGACAGGCCTAACTCCATCCCATGTCAAAAGAGATGTTTTTTAAAACATAAAAAAGTCAGCAGTACTAAGGATGTTCTTTGTTCTAATCTAATCTAATATATATATAATATAATAATCTAATATTACCATTATGCCATACTTTTAAGTGAAGATAAAAAGTTAACAATACTCTAATTCACCAGCTAATGGTCATACAATCAAATACAAATACAGACAACATGGAAAAAGTTAAATTAACATTTCTATGGAGCCCTGGATGATGAGTGGTTAACTGAAGACATTTTGCATCTGGCTGTCTTCATGCAGCTTTTTTTTTTATGTAACACAAGAAACTTTAGAAAAAATACACAAATTCAGGATTTCCAGCTGTGATTTATAGCGGAAGTGGATCACATTGTTTTAAACAAGACTAGGTCAAAACCTAGTATATGGCTGGACCGTGTATGGTCAATGTGCTATATTGTGGCCAAATAGTTAAAGGCATAGTCAGTGGTCGTGTCTATAATGTGAATTCCTGGATATCAAATGTTCATCTGCAATTTTCTGTAGTGGTCCCAGTAATATTTGTTCTTAACCCTTCAAGGTCGCCGATCACGCCGGCGTGATCAAATCACGTGACAGGTTCGCGCCGTCGCAGCATAAAAATGAAGTTACGTAGCGCATCGCTGTCAACTTCTATCAAAAGTGCTGTCTTGAAACTCTCTCCAGTTGTTGTTTCATGTTGATAGACCAATTAAAAACGGAGATACGATCGTGTAAAGTTGATAAAAAAATCATATTTACGCATCTTGCATAAAAATATGCAAGATGGGGTGTGGCAGGCGTTGCATGTATTTTAATATCTTCGCCGTTTTTTGTGATATGACAAAACGGCGAAAAAAGCCCGCATCTGCTGATTCTGCGATACGAGGTAAACATTTCAGAGAGGTGGGGGAGGTATTTATCTCAAGTTTACCGTTTTATATGTTCTATTTGCATTATTTAGGAACCCCTCACACTGTGGCAATGCAAAGTCTGTAATGTAGCTCTCTGTCTAACTGTGTATATAAACTGTTTGGCAAAGCTAAAAAGAAAAAAACGCCTATGGCTACTCCTGCTTTTTGTTGTGAATACTTGTATATAGCTTCATTTTATCTCAATTTTACCTTTATATGTTCACATATACAACCTGTATTTACATTTGCAACCTTTAAAATGCTTCATTGGGCATGTTTGTGTTGTTTCAGTAAAGAAAACCCATTATTTTCCAAATCCGATTTTATGTTTTTGTGTGTTTTTGGGTCCAATATGTTGACACAGTATGTCAAAGTGAAAAAATAATTGTCAGGTCATATACGTGATGTTGTGCTGAAAAAAAAGATACCAAACACTGGTATAGTGAACATTTTTTTATGTGGTATATAAAGGCAAAATCAAAAGTATTCACAAACGGCCTAAATAGCCCAAGACTCCGAATGGTTAAATATCACATGACACGGTTAAGCTACGTTTGACTAAAAAAATGTTATAAATGCAGTCGCAAGAACAAAACTTTCCACTCATATCTTAAGATGTTTGATTTGAAAGAGAACTTATTTTAATTATAACTATTTTAATTATCTGTTAACTCCCCTGCTCTTTCATTCGTTTCTATCTGCGTGATGTCGTCCCGAACACAGCAAAATAAGAAAATCCAGGCAGAGGGCAGGGTCTCTGCAGATACAGACACACACTTCTAGCGGGTCATAAGTGATGATTGAGAGGGATTCTTTTTGTATGAGTCTAAACATTGTTTTTAGGAAAATCCTTCTCGTTATGCCTTCAACTACACACTGCTGGGTCGACGGTGTCGTATACGTCATCCTAAATATCTCCAGAGCGCTGCAGCCAGAGACCGGAGACCATACCGTTACCGTTGTGCCGTCCCAATTAGCGCTCCAGTGCGATTGTATCCCTTTCAGAAGCTTTGTAATCCAGCCTTGAACTGCAGTGTCTTTTTTGAGACGTTGTAAAATAAATCTATAATGATAAAACCAACACTGAATGTCTTCTGTGATTATTAATCGATTTTTCTGTGTTGAAAACAGCTATTGTCGTTGTTAGCCGTCCATTAGCAATCCCATGATGCCTGTCGACCTATCAGAGGCTGTGTTCCTGACTTGCCGACCAATCAGAGACAGTTTCTGACTGGGGTTACATGGTCCCAAATAGGCTACCTATATAGGTAGGTAGCTACCTATATAGTTAGCCTACAGGCTCTCTCGTCTGCAGTCCCAATCGATCCCATTCAAAACTCCACACGGTATGGCGGTAACGGAAGCGTAGACTGCTCCTTCTCCTTCTCCTGATAACCCTTAAATTGGCACTATCTACCCATAATACGAGCGGCTGTTTTAGAGGGCGGCGCCTGTACTCATAGTGTACGTACGTAACTAACGTTCCCGCCTATTCATTTTGAAAGAGCAACGGTCAATGAGGAAACTCCAACACTCAGCCGACCAGTCGTGTAACTTCATCACTCACTCACTCACTCACTCAGTGACATACTTTTGCGTTTGTGGGACTGGCCCTCTGCGGTCCAGCCAATAAAGATCACCGCTGCTACCATCATAAAAATGAATACATTTTATGAAATAAAACATTAACCCTCTGGGAAGAAGAGGTGCTATTGTACATAGCAAATGACAGATATTGGATGAGTGTAGCTATTGTTTAAGCCATGATCACAAGCAACCACAAAGGGATAGTAATATTTACAAAGATCACATACTGTGGCATTTTAGAACTGATACCTTGATACTAATGATGTGAGGATATTTCACATAAGAACATTTTGAGAACTGATCATCAGCAGTGTAGATATGATGACCAAAAAGGGAGCTGCATTTCTTGTTCACGTCACTCCACATGATCAGACTGAAGTTTTCACTAATTCTGCCTTTAACTATAGTTTATAATAGTATTACTATAACCAATCTATAGTCTTATCTGGCTGCATTTATATAGCGCTTTTATCCACAGAGCTTTACAAGTCACCTCTCATTCACCCATTCATACACACACACTCACACCTATGGCATTGAGATACCCTCCAAGGTGCTGGCCTGACCATTGGGAGCAAATTGGGGTTCAGTGTCTCGCCCAAGGACTAAACATGCACTCTTTGTGTGTGTTGGACCTACTGGTACAGGAGTGCCTCTCTCAGAGGGGGGGATCATGTCAGCAGTCAGTGCCTGTGGAGGGTCGATGCCCTTGCTGACTTTCTGCTGGATGAGATGCATGGCAAGGGCAAACTGCTCCCTTGTCAGCTTGCCTATCTGCCTTGTGTCTGCCAGAGCCCTGTAAGAAAGAGCAGATGGTCAACAGAGACAAATTAGGTTAACTCAATTATACGGAGCAGACTGACCAGATTATTGAGCAGAACAGGACTAACAAAAATCAAAAGAAAAAAGAATAAAAGAAATCATTTGAAATTTCCACAACATTTGCATGAAATTCATATACATGCAGACATTTGTGGCTGAAACATATTGCACACCAAAAGTGAGTCGACTGAAGAGTCAACTGTTGCTTGCTTTTATTTAAGTGAATATCTGGTATAAAAGCAATCAAATGAATTGGGACCACTCTATCGTAACTTCCTCAAAGTCACCTTTGGCACATTTTTTGGTCCAAATTCCTATTGTATTTCACTGATTTGCTCCCAGTAACATCCCTAAAAATGGACAGTTCCTTAAAAAACAAAACACCAGACCCAACACAGAGAGTTCTCCTGAGTGACCGAGAACTGAGATGGCCATTTTTTTTTGAAAAAAATATGGTCTGGCCTCTGTCATTTGAAGAACTGCCACTAGTTAGCTAACACGTTTCCATTAAGCACTTGATAAGTTGATAGTTGTGCTTAGGATGAGTGTCATAAATAATGACAGGGTGTTTAATTTGACATGTGACCTGTTGAAAATCAAAAAATTGCGCGGGTGATCATTTTTAAAACAATAAATACCTTTGTTCTCATTATTGGTTTATAACTGAACTTTAAAGCATCAGTAAATTATATATTTGTTTCGTATTTATGACAATAAAAGAACCTGAACATGAACTATTTACCCATTAATAAAGCCATTAATTCCAACTATAAACTTATAAACTATAAACCCTTTATAAAGGCTGACTTATTAGACAGTGGTACCAAGCTAATAATAAGCAATAAGCAATAAGAAATAAAACACAGTATATATTCACTGTCAAGCATAAAACAGGAGTGGGAGTCTAACTGAGTCCTTACCATATATGGGCAAGGATGTTCTGAGAAAGTCCAGACTGCATGAAAATGTCCTTTACTTCGTGTCCGCTGACAAAGCCATCCAGATCAGCATCAGTCTTCAGGAAGATGTCGTCATAGCGACTACGGTCTGACACCGGGACCACCCAGGTCACCGTATGCTGAGACAGAGAGAGATACATCTGTTGTAACTTTCTGTATTTTTGATTTAGAACCAGTCTTGATAATACCGATTGATGCCAGTGTTCTACAAAGGAGATGATTGGACTTTTTGCACTGTGCAGAATTCTATTCTCAGTCATAATGGTTCTTTATCTTTTCAGAAGATCATTTCCCAGGATATTATGACAGATAAGGACCACACCCCAAACTAATAAACCTTGTTGAAAGTCCTGCAGAGCTCCCTCTCTTCAAGAAATAATTTCCCGTAAGATTTTGAACTATAAAATCTGTGCAGTAAGGCTGTATATTTTTTACTGTGGAAGTCAAAAAGACCTGGGGAGTTCTACTGTTAACTAAAGCTGTCAGTGTCTTATTGTAGCAGGAAGCAATTAATTGAATAAAAATCAGCAAGAAAATGGCACAGTTTGTATCGGTTCAGTTTTCTACTAATACTGTATGTGAATCACTGAATCATCAAATGTTCTCCATTTATAATTGTATCCAAAATGTTAAATTCCAGTACTATCAACAGTTCTTTGACACTTCCCAGCTCTAGTGTGTCTAGCCTGACCAGGCTTAAGAATAATGTAGTATACAATATATAGTGTATGTTACGCGTCCAAACTGAGTGTGTGTGTGTATATTATGGGGGGTGACAATGCACAAGATGGCACAGCAGATGGCAGGCTCGGTGTTGCACTCTGGTATTTTTTCTGTTTTTGTTTATTTGTTCAGTTTTCAGCTCTCCCTTTCTTATTACATTTACCAGGGAGGAACTTTTGAACATTAGACAGTTCACTTGCCGAACTTTTCCACTGCTTTTCACTCAACTGGAAAGTTTAGAGTTTTTAATTGGAGGAGCAGCAGCTCTCTATGGGATTTGCAGAAGATGGCGGCAGGGAACAGCCACCCGTGACAGCCACCTGTTAGTTGATCACAAACTTTCTGACACACAGGAGGCAGCAGGTGAGGCTGGGGTAAATCACATCCAGCACCCAAACAATCAGCATTGGTGCCCACAGGGATGTGTGCTTTCCCTACAGCTCTTCTCCCTCTACACCAACAACTACACCTCAGGAGAACCGTCTGTTAAACTTCTGAAGTTTGAAAAAACAGTCATCAGCCTCATCTGGGATGGTGACAAGTCTGCATATAGATGGGAGGTTGATCAGCTGGCAATCTGGAGCGGTCGTAGCAACCTGGACCTGAACATGCTCACAACTGTGAAGATGACAGTGGACTTTAAGAGGAGCCCCCCAGCACTGCCCCCCATCGTCATACTCAGCACTGTGTCTGCTGTGGAAGCCTTCAGGTTTCTGGGATACACAATCTCCCATAAGTGGGTGTCCAACAACAACACAATCATCAAAAATGCCCAGCAGATGTACTTCCTGCAACAGCTCAGGAAGTTCAACCTGCTTCAGGAGCTGCTGATCCAGTTCTACACTGCAATAACCCAGACTGTTCTCTGTACATCCATCACTGTCCGGTTTGGATCAGCCACCAAACAGGACAGGAACAGACTACAACGGACAGTCAGGACTGCAGAAAAAAAATCACTGGTGCCAACCTGCCCCCCATTCAGGACTTATACATCTCCAGAGTAGGAACCGGGCTGGGAAAATCACTGCAGAACCATCACACCCTGGACACAACCTGTTCCAACTTCTCCCCTCTGGTAGGCACTACAGAACACTACATGCCAAAACTGACAGATCGCGTCAATTCAGGAGTCGCATTCTCAGTTCATTTTTCATTCAAATCACATGAATAATTTAAGTTTTACTCACTTTACAAGCTACTTAGTAAGTAAAAAATAAGGTATATCAGATTTAACAGACTACAGCTGTTATTTCAACGTGTCAAATGCACATTTAATCAACATTTAAGTACATAAATGTATCGGGTCAGACTGAGTTTTGCAAGATAATCAATATTAAAGGAATCGGATTTGGGCCAAAAAAACTGTAACATCCCTACAGTAGCTTTCATAAAACTAATTATGTCCCAAACCTGTTATTGGCCCTCAGTCCAGAAACAAAAACTAATATTGATTATGTGCCGTTACAGAGACCAATATAATATTAATTTTATTTGTATTTTTGTTTATTGTTCTCTAAACAGTACACCTGCACAATGTTTATTTAGCCCAAAGTAAGCCTAGATCAAAATAACACGTGAATAGCTAATTAGCTAATAAGATACAACCCGCATCATAGTTTCTCTTTTATGGTTTCCTATAATACTTTGTACTGTGTGTGCTGTTTATTTATTTTGTGGCTCCGTCAATCATTGTATTGTATAGCTGGCATGCAAAAAAGGAGAAAACAAATAAAGGATCAAAAATGGATCAGGCTTTATATAAGAAATACTGAAACATGACACAATTACAAAACATTTTTTTCCCTTAGTCTTTAAAAGGTTTAACACTTTTTTGCTCCAGTAATTTCTAGTTATGGATTATTGTGTGTTTACTGATTAACGTGTCTGTAGTGTGTATATTAGTGTAGTGTATATAGTGTGTATTACCTGTCCAGACTTGAGTGTGTGTTTGGGAGACAGGCTGCCGGTGCTGTTGAGTGAGTTCATGCTGCCGTGAGAAGGTGTGGAGCGCAGTGAGTCTTTTGGTGGCGGAGGGCTTGCAGGCAGTCCAGGCACAGAGCCAGCCACTGAGCCCAGACTCTTCTTCCTCTTTGACAGAGGAACGAGGGCAGAGGGGAGGAGTGCAGGAACAGGCTCCTTCTCCAGGGCCCGGTACACCAGGTGCATGGCCTGGGAGAGCACATCCTGCTATTAATACATACTTACTGGCTGCATACAGTATAGAGCTTTTATAAAACTAATTATGTCCCAAAGCCATTTATTTCCCAGGCGGGACAGGAGTTCTAATACTAATTAGATTTGAGTACTGAGACCAATCCAATATTGATGTATATATTTATATATTTGTATATTTCTTTACTGTTATACTAAACAGTACACAAGCACAATGTGTATTTAGCTCAGATGACAATACTGCAATTTAAATGTGTTTGAGAGCAGAATAGCTTTTTATTAGTAAAAATACAACCCACAATCACAGCTTTTCTTTGATGGTTTCCTATAATATATTATATAGTGTCTGCTGTTTATTTATTTTGTGGCTCCGTGGTTCACTCGCTGTGTATTGAGTTGACAATAACAAGTTATTAAAACTTTTAACAATGTTTTTGCTCCAGTATGATTTCTGGTGTTGGATTACTTTGTTCACTGGTTAAGGCGTGCCAAAAGAGTTGTTTTTAAAAATCTAATAAATTTCACAACAACTTGATGTGACTTGTCCAACTAGAATCAATAATTGAATCTATCCATTCTATTAATGCTTTTACAGCATGATGGTACAAGGACAGACTGGGCTTGTCACTGATATATCAACTTCATATAGAAAAATACACTCATTAGTACACTTGTACCCCTGCTTGTTAATGCAAATATCTAATCAGCCAATCATGTGGCAGTAGCTCAAAGCATAAATGCATGGAGACATGGTTAAGAGGTTCAGCTGTTTTTCAGACCAAACATCAGAATGGGGAAGAAATGTGATCTAAGTGACTTTGACCATGAAATGGTTGTTGGTGCCAGACCAGGTGGTTTGAGTATCTCACAAACTGCTGATCTTCTGGATTTTCACACACAAGTCTCTAGAGTTTACAGAGAATGGTAGGAAAAATAAAAAACATCCAATGAGCAGCGGAATAAACGCCTTGTTAATGGGAGAGGTCAATGAGTTCAGTGTACTCCAATGGCCTCCACAGTCACCAGACCTCTATCCAATAAAGCACCTTTGGGATGGAATGAGAGATTCGCAGCATGAATGTTCAGCTGACAAATCTGCAGCAACTGTGTGATTGTATCATGTCAATATGAAGAAGAATCTCTAAGGAATGTTTCCAACACCTTGTTGTATCCATGCCACAAAGAATTCAGGCTGTTCTGGTCCTATCCAGTATTAGAATGTTGTACCTAACTAGCATATTTAACGATTCTGGTTTCCCTCAAAGTCATAGTTGTCCAAAAAGTTGTTGTTTTAGCTACTGCTGCGCTGAAACGTGAGTTAGCTAGCCAATGTGCCTGACTGGAAGTCTTGCACAAAAAAACGGAAACTACATCCGTATTTCCATTGAGTGCATATTTATGTAAGTATTGAAAGATATGTCAGGCTGCAGAGAATCAAAACTACATATAGTGACAATGAAGATCACACTCACCACTGCAAACTCATCTTTGTCCAGATGGCCGTCTTTATCTATGTCACTCAGGTCCCAAACCTAACAGCAGGAAAACACACATAATGAGGCCATTCCGCATAATGTAAGGAGAAACTAAATGATAACAGAGTCTATTTCATTAGTATAAATCCAAAAACATGGTCTTTGACAATTCATTGCTTAATAACTAACCTGCGAACAACAGTTCTACCAGCCTCAACCATTTATGCTTCATATTTGTGGAGAGACACAGCACAGTTGTTCTGGCTTGAGTAGTTTAATCTTCATTCAATCACGAAACCAACAAGTTTAATTTAAGACCTAATGTAAGAAAACTTAATTAATACCTTTCCAAGGACATCCAGAGGTAGCTTGGAGTTGATTAGGACTGGTTTGACCTTCTCTCCTGACAGCAGGCCATTGACTGGAGCCAAACTTTCAAAAATCCCATCAAATTTACTCTTCTCCTCTGGCTGCAAAGGAAAACACACACTAGTTATCTAATAAGCCTGATCCGTCTTTTGACTCAATGAAGCTTAGTCATGAACTAAATGCCTTACTAAACGGCAATATTAGACCCCGAACAATACCAGACTTTTGAGGCAGATGTCAATATCCATATTTGAAAGTTAAAAACATCTGATGTAGTGAGCAGGACATTTTACAGTGTAAAAATAAACTTGTCAGTGCTCTCTGCTGCACTAATACCAATATATCTGACAAACTAAAATGATGCATCAGTATAGCTCTATACAACATTTCTGTTTACCAATATCTTGTCATCAAACTCTGAAAAAGTGCATACGTTATGGAAGTGCATATGTTCATACTTCAATAAATAATGGATATTTATGATTGATATTATCTGGGAATAATAAAATAATAATTCATAAATCAATAATAGAATCCTCAGCATTTGCTAAGATGGCCTTCAGGACTATAAAAATAAATAGGACTTGAGAAATTGAGTTTTTCTTTCTGAGTCAATGTGAAACACTTCTGTAATGATTGCTTTATTCTACTGTGAGCGTGTTTGTGTATGTGTTTAAACACACCCTGACAGCCCAGTGTAATTCGCCGGAGGCAGACACTGTGCTGCTGAGTGACGGGCTGCTGGTGTCCTTCTGAAATCAGATAAACGAACATGGCTGTCATAGCACTGTCATTATGATCAATCCGCTGGATTCGCACATCTTCTTCTCTCATACTGAGCTTTTGGTACAAGGTTCAATAACATAATAACATAAACATGAAAATGACAGAAATGGTTTATTTACATAATGAATGATGAGTATAATGAATATAATGTATTGTAACAATGTCTACAGGTTAATTCCATATAAATGTAAAAATGTCAATATATAATAACTGTCAATATATAATAACTGTTGCAGCTTGTTTTTATACAAATAATACATGAATGTGAGCTTTAATGATGAAATCACACTCACAAACTTGGGGGGAGGGACTGTGAGGTTGAGGCTGGACAGACTGACTTCCTGACTGCTCTGAGCACAGGCCACCAGCCGCAGAGCTACGTAAAACCCCTGAGAGAGAAAACACACAGTGCAACCCATCAAGTCTTTCGCATTCTCTGCCTGAGCTAACTAAGCTGTAGCACCCCAAAGAGAACTTGTCATACATAATAAATTATTATTATCATTCAGAAATGAGAAGAAGAACATAAAAGAAAAAACACAGTACAACATCTATATATAAGAAAAAGAAAAATATTCTCTATCTTTGCCTGCACAAATCAGTGCTGTTTTCCACTTGCTTATGTTTGGGCTGGGCATGCTAGCATTAGCTAATTTTGGGGCACTATTACACCTGGCATGATTTCACTTGGACACTATTTGTCATTAAGTATTTTTTCTGTTGATCAGAGTCAAACAAAAACTGAACTGCATCCACTGTGATTTTCACTTTTCTATGTGAAGTACAGTCCTCAAAGACAGAGCACTGGATGAGAAGTCATCTGTTCCCTACCTGTTTGTCCAGATAGCCTTTGCCATCGGGATCAGCCAAATCCCAGATCTGAAACACAACACATAAACCCACAGTGTTAAAGACACAGTGAAATGATAAATAACTCTTGTGTCCCTGTGTTAATTGTTCATTTATCTCTTATTAATATATATATATAATATATAAATGTGTTTAAAAAAATGTTTTATTTTTATATCAAAATGCCTGAACTCTTGAACTTGGGGGCAGTTTCATAAATGTATTCAATCAATTGTGATTTGGGGTCACTAGCTAACTCCAATCATCGGATAAAACCACACTTGATCGTTAGCAGCTACTGTAGCACAGCAATATCATAGTAGGAGGTGTGTGTTTGGATTTCAGCTGGTGCACCTGTGAAAACCATTTAACCCTTATTTTCCGCCCCCTGGTCTAACAATGCATGTGTTTTTTCGTTTTTCACCCAGCTCCATATATCTCTACAACTCCACATCGCATTATATGACCACTTTTGAGAGATCCAATCACATCTAATGGATTTGATTTAAATCTCTCTAATAGCTAAACCTGCCCACACATTCCGTTTCACACAGAAATACATCACATTACAGAAGATACAGACGCTCTGACTTCTGTTTCACTGTGACTTTAAGCACAGTGTGGCAACAAATCAGGCTAGCCTGGTAGACATGACCTCTGACCTCCCTGTGTAGGTTGGTGACAGAAAGACCAATTCTCTACAACGACTTGAAGGCTGGGATATGCTTGAAATATACTAGTTGTACGAAGTGTCATCCAACCATGTCTAAAGCATGCCATTATAGACAGAGACTCAACAGCACTGTGTCTGCTCTGGAGGCCTTCTGGTGTCTGGGATTCACAATCTCCCAGGACCTAAAGTGGGCATCCAACATTGACAGAATCATCATAAAGGCCCAGCAGAGGATGTACTTCCTGGCTTGTATATAGACATTGTATGTTGTTGGTCATTGTTGCTTTTTATATATATTTTTATATACACCTTTTTGTCAACCCACTTGTATGTACATAATAGTTTTATGTTTATTTCTACCTATCTTTGTTCAGCTTTGTTGTCCTTGTTTTTAGTCGTCTCTATTTCTATTTTCATGTAAATTGTTTTGAGTGCAAGCACATTGAGAGCAACTTAAAACCGGAGTCATGTGTTCACGTACTTGTCCAATAAAGCTGATTCTGATTCTGATTTTGGACGTGATGAGTCATACAAATGGAATCAACAATGCACACTTTCAGACAGTCTCTCCTCACAGGCATTCATGGTGGTGCACTTGGTTGCTCACGTGAAAAGTGACAGAAGTCGTTATGTGGAGAATGAAAAACAAGAGCTTGAGAGTTTAAACGCTGTCTACTTTCTCACCTCCTCACACCTGGCCAATCACAGTGTAAAGTGGGAGTGATTGTCAGACTACTTTAACTACTGCTTCAACTAGCTATATATTATCTACCATCAGTCCCCATATGATTACAAGGCAAAAACACAATACAAATTGCACCTTATAAACTGATAGCATATCATATCAGGAGGTCTTTGACAATTCTTGCTCTGAAAAGGACTTTTTATGACCAAAAATGAAATTGCATGGCATGTGGCAAATGCCTATAAATACTGTATGTCCCAGATTTGCCATTACCTTCAGTCCATTCTCTACATGCATTCCAGTAAGCTACTGCAGACTTCTAAATTCAACTGTATGCACACCAAAGCTTTGAACAGCCAAAAGTGCATAAAGGCAGCTTAACTAGTGATGTCACAAGGTAGGCCTCTTGAACAAAAAAAAATCATGTGTGAAACACACTAATACTAGAACTGAGTGTCACCAATTACAGTTATAAAACCAGGACAGGAACACATGCATGTGCGTACGTTTATCTGAGATCGTAAGATTGGTTGGCGTTGTTAAAATCTCCGGCCACAGCAAAAGCAGCCTCCGGCCGTGAGGTCTAAGTCCTGTCGATAACTCCATACAGCTCATCCAGGGCTTGGTTGGTGTTGGCGTGTGGTGGAATGTACACCACTGTGAGAATGACCAATGTAAATAACTCCGGCATCTGATCATGAGGTGCTCTAAGTTAGGAGAACAACACGTAGAAATTGTCTCCACATCTGCAGAAAGCTCCTCCCTTGCTCTTCCCCGATTGTATTGTCCAGTCCTGGCGGTGAATGGAGACCCCCTCAGGAGCAATGGCAGAGTCCTGGATTGAAGGGTCGAGCCGTTATAACCATAACGTTATAGTTCTTAATATCCCGTTGAAAAGCCATCCTGCTCCTGAGTTCATCCAGCTTATTATCCAGTGACTGAACATTAGCCTGAAGAATACTCGGTAGAGGAGGCCAGTTTTCACGTTTCCTCAGCCTGACCAGGACTCCGGCCCACGACCCTTGTTTCCTTTGTTGTCTCCGCTTTCCAGGTACAGCAACAGGTAATCCCAGCCATGGATATTCCCCATTGTTCGTTGGTCGTGGTGAAAAAGTGCTGTCCACCAACGAGTCAACAACCTGATGATTCTCTATCATATTGTATGACAGGGCTCGCTTGGGTGTTGTGCATGTTGCGAAAAAGTAAAAAATAAGAAACAAATTAAAACAAATAAAAGGCAAAGTTGAGGAGGAGCTTGAGACATGGCAGCCGTCCTCGGACCCATCTTCTCCATCTAGATCTACTACTATTGAAGTTTTCACAGTTTAAAGATATAATCTCGAACATTTTCATTTAAATAAATGTCTGTTAAGTCAATATCGCTCTTCAACTGAACTGTGTGTGAAGCGGCGTACTGTTTTTTCCACCGTTGTGAGTAAACAGTCACTATGGCCAAACAAACAAAGAAAAGGTCGATGACTACAGATGATGAAACTTGAAACTGAAACTGAATTGAGGTCCAAAAACACACCTGCAATTACTAATTGTTGCCAAAGGTGCCACGAAAGACAACGAAATGAAAATCTTCAAGATTACAACTTTAAGGACAAAGTGAAGCTCAATGACAAAAGCTGCACGTCAACTCTATCATCCAAAGTCGAGTTCAGCACTGACACAACAAACTCAATAAAATCAGAAGGTAAACAGTGAGGAAGACGAGAGGAGGCAAGCTGCTGCTTCTACCTGCCAACACACTCCGGAAACATGCCTGGAAGGTCTGGTCTGATTATTCAGACAAATAACACTGAACACAAACACTCTGATTAAAATCTGACTAATCACACACAACACCACTGACAGTGCCAATCAATCAAATAAAAGTAACCAGAAATCACTGACATGGTAATAATGATTACAGAATTGCAGAAGAAAGAAAGAAAGGCAAAAAAATAACAACAAATCAGCCTGAAGAATTGAGTCCTCAGTATGCTTCAAACAAAGTGCTTGCATCTGAAACCGACGGCGAAATAGGGCTGGGCAGCTAACCGTACAATTATTGAAACAGATAATTCAACAACCACGGCCACTTTACACAGTGATTGACCAGGTGTGTGGAAGCATGAAAGAGTTTGAGTCTTTCAAGCTCTCTCTTGACATTCATTAAATTATTTCTGTCACTTTTTATGTGAACAACTGAGTGCAACATGAATGCATTCATGCCTTCAAGGAGAGACTGTATCTGTGTTTACATATGTGTGTGCTATTATTTAGAATTAAAAACACAATCAGAACTTTCAGAAGTTTCACTACGCAAGTGAAACAATGGCTTAAAGTTATCATCTCAAAGATTTTCATTTTGTTGTCTTTTGCAGCACCTATGGCGATAAGCTGTAATTGCAGGTGTGTTTTTGGAACACACTTCCCAAGTTTCCTCGTCTGTAGTCATCGACCTTGTCTTTGTTTGTTTGGCCAGCCATTTACTCACAACTCTTGCAGAGACCGCAAAAAGCAGTACGCCGTTTCACACACAGGTCAGTTCAAGAGCGAGTCTGTTGTGTTAAATGTCTTGTTAAAAGCCTAACTGTGCGCCGCTTGTGATTTTTCCGGGAAAGTCGCCACCGACTCCCGGGTCGTAATACTGCAAATGCTGCAGGCTTTCATCAGTGGGCCATAAGCTCAATCACCATCGTGTTGCATCATTCGGTGATAGATAGTGACTTAACAGACGTTTATTTAAATGAAAATCTTCAATCTTCCACAGGCTGTCACTCTGATTAACAGTTGCCACCAGTCACAGAGTGTCAGGAATGATCCCTGTGCAATAACCCAGTGACACAAGCATTCACTGGACCTGTAATATATCATTATATTATTATATATTCTCATTGTTTAAATATACACTGTTTTTATCATGTAAATATCATCACTCAAACACAAAACTATGCACGCTGTGTATACTGTGTATACTGTCACATCCACCTACCTCATGTGTATAAAGCTACCTGGTACAGTAATCATATTTATTTCAGCATCCTTTGCACTCTGCTCCATTGCACTATTGTCTTACTGTCTACACTTGCTATTGTTGTTTTGTTTTGTTTTTGTTATACAATATATATACTTTTATATATATATATATATTTATACCTGTACATAGTAGTTTAATGTTTATGTTTACCTTGTCGAGCTTGTTGTTCTTGTTTTAAGATGTATAGTTTTGTATGTATGTAAGTCTATTTCTGTGTATTTACACTGAGAGCAAAGAAAAACCGGAGTCAGATTCCTTGTATGTGTCCACATACCTGGCCAATAAAGCTGAATGTGATTCTGATTCTGACATTATATCTTCAAACAACAACAAAGATGTGACAACTGAACAACTTTTATACATAGTCATGTACAATACATACAAGACACATGCATATACACATGTACACAGTCTGTTTTATCTGTTCTGTTGTTTCTGTCCTGATTCTGTTTTATCTACTCATTTGTTTGGCTGTTTTAACCTGGATTTAAAAGCCTAACCAGCAACAGGGGCTGTAAATTAGCTTCAGCTAGCCACGCTCTATACTTTACTTCTGTTGCATTGCTTATCTGTATGTCCCTGTTAAATAAACAAATCAATAATAAATAAAATATTCCCATTCCCATGATTCATCGGGTCAAGACTACAAAGACACACAAAAGACACAATCATTTGGGTGAGAGATCAGGGAGGCAGAGGCATGCAGCCAGGGGAGGGATATGACAGCAGGGCTGCCTTAGGCTGGGATCAGACCAATTTGAATGAGGCCAGTCTGGGGGCACAGCGGGGGTGCCAACATTGAGGGCTCCCGCAAAAAAACACAAATAAAGGCAAATAAAGTTGAATCTGGCTCAACTTTTGCTGCATTGCAATGTCATCCGGCAAGGCGCTGCATTGGCCAATCAGGTACATGCAAGCTTGCATTCCTGGTAGATTACTCTTTAATGTGAACAGCTTATGTCTATTGTTTACCTCGAGACACAATGAAAGATGAAATAGTTGCTACCCTGATAACTTTTGAAATAAAATTTAATACTTTTAAGACCTCGGGCAAAGAAAATGTAATACCCTTTCCACAGCAGAATGAATGCTGAGCAATATGTTTTCTTAGATGGGCAGGCACCCCTTTGCGAGCAACTCCTGACGTGCAGCTCTACTGTAACACTTCCATATGTTTGCATTTTACCGCCAAACTGTTCTTAACTCTATGGATACATACATATTTTTTAACACTAGGTTTAATTTTTTTCTAAATGTATGTTTTTAATCTATGTGTGAACCACAACAAACACAGATTTCCATTACCTTGGAATGGACAATAAGGTTTTTCTGATTCTGATTCTGAAATCAATAACAAAATTAATATGGATATTCCAATATGGTAAGTATTATCAAATTATCAATTATTTGATACTGTGTTTCACTCTTATGCAATACATTAAAAAATCCCTAAAGACAATACACTGGTTTTAAACATTCAGGATTAGGAAGTCATCAGTGGCGTAGTCTTTTCTGAAGTACTGTAAAGGGCAGTTCATTGAAACTTTCTGATTATGTAGCTCTGCTTCAAAATTCAGTCTGGTAATTTCCCTGCAAACCAAGGCAACTATGTGGTACATGCTGCTATCGCTGTCTGCACCACTGGAAATTACAACAACTCCAAAGCATTAATGACTTTTGGACTTTATGTCAATTCACAGAGACTGACGCACCACCATGTAAATGCCTGAAATGCTTATGTCACACATGTATCTATCAAACTAAAACACTTGATAGTGTTTCCTGTAACCATATCACAACTTCTGCTGAATCCTTGATTCGTCTTAACTAATCGAAAGCGTACACTTTATAGCAATAAAAGCATAGTCCAGCCTCATGTTGCACAAATAATTACATCCAAACAACCCACCTGCATCTCACACATACGAACATCTTTAACTGACTATCTGCTCTTAAATACCCAACGTAACGTTACTCGTTGTACATGGTCGGAAAAAAAGGACGCATCATAACAAAATTGAATTCAATTGAATTCAAAGAACTTGAAATATCTCCAGCAGAGCAATTGAAAAGTATGTGGAGCAGATAACACACAAAAAAATGTATATTAACATGGCATAGTAACAGCTAAAAGTGCTGCGTGCTGGGCACATCACTCAGCAGTGGGAAGTTGGGATGGGAAGATTCCATGAGGGCAGAGGCAGAGTTCATTAGACAAATGGCCGCAGGTATGAAGGATGCCCTTCAGCTGTTTGTTCTACAACTGGGGCAGCACAGATGTCAGCCAGAGGGGAGCCACATGAAGGCCTGGGACAAGATGTGTGTGGGGTCACACAGACACAGACACCTTAAAGAGACCTATGATCTTGAAACATGTACTGACAACATTGTGTGCTCTTCTTATTCTGGTTAGTAAGAGACTGTTTCCAGCAAACCATTGATAAGGTGATAATACTCTCTATGAAGCACTTAACTTGATGTGGGGACTAACCCCAAATGAGTTAAGTTTCCTCAGAAAGTACTGGCACTGCTGACAATTTTGGGCAACGTCATCTGTTTTACTTTCAAAAACGTTAAGTAGATCATCATGACAGAGAACACGACAGATCAGCTAGTTTTGTGTCACACACACACACACACACTGCTCCCTCTCTCACACATGTATCTACACAGGTGCTCCCTCGTTCTCATTCCCTCTCTCTCACTGAATACAAGTCTCCCCATCTCTTTTTTCTCTTTGTCCCTGGAGACCCCTGGGGCTGTCTTTAGCTTAGCATAATTGGTAAATGATGGGTTTATTTCCGAAATCCTTCAGATAACAGGGTCAAAATAGAGAACATCAAAATGAGGGGAAAAAACTGAACTTGGATGAGACTGAAGAACAACTGATTTTATATTTAAATGCGAAACGTTAAATCTTGTGAGTCGATGTGATTTCTCATAAGTCAGGGCATCATCTCAAAATTTAAGACCTTGCATAATTGACAACAAGACTTATGGCCTTAAATTAAAAAAGTCGAATTCAAGGTCTTTTAAGGACCTGCGGATACCCTGGGTAAACTGCTATGCAGCATTTTAGCTATAAGCCATCAAATTGACAGACCTCTGTAGCCTCTGTAGCTCATCTCTGCTTGAGGCTAGCGGCTCAAGGCTACATTAGCCACTACTAGCATAATAAACCCAAACCTATGACTGGTTGATTTGCATTGTGGGTACTGTAGGCACCAGGTTTTGACAAGGAAGAAGTCATGGAATAAAAAAACAATATCTCTGGGTCTGCTGCATCGATGTTGATTTTTATTTTTTAACCTGTCCATTGCAAGTATGCCAATTTTATAGCAGTGCAATGCTAAATCAGTGGAGTACTCTTTTAACGCAGGGCTGTTTTCGGTCTGAATGCTCACCTTAGAGTGTGTCCATTCAGAGCAGGTATAAACACTTTTGCCTTTAGATGTGGAAGACACGAAGAAGAAGACACGTCATGCAAACTGCTTCACTTGCAGCAAGGCCTTCAGTATATTATTCTATCAGCATGTTACCTGCTAATTCACTAATCATTAGAACACACTGGCTTTGCCATAATACTGACAATATTTTGCTTTGGACCTCAGTATTTTATAGTAGAGGTGGGCCACCCTTTCTGATACAAAGACCCCTTCCACAAACATCATAAGAAATAGCACACTTTTCTGAAATAAAACATTAACCTTCAGGGAGAAAGACCACTTACAAAGCAAATACTTAATGATGTGATGATCGTTATACTTAATAAGTGTGGCTATTATTAAGGTTGTTATCTATTAATTAAATTGATCACAAGATGATTTGCATCACGGTCTGGTTAGCTTAAACCCTGGCTAAAGGTCTTTAACTTCACAAATTACAAACATGGCAGTTTTGCACAAGTTTAAAGTCGCAATCATTTATTTTTTGCAACGGGGAATGGCAAAACAAACTATAACACAACACTGATGTTATCAGCTTATAAAGTTGATATGGTGAACACGTTAGCAAACAGTTGCCCATTTACACATCCAACAGACAAGGAACAACATTTATAATTCACCTGGAGTCATGATTGTGTCCGCCTGATGAATGTATGTCCAATATTTACTCTCCTTTTAGCTCTAGTTTGGTGTCCTGAGAAAATCATCTGGTTCTTTAGCTGCTCAAGGCGGTCTACTAGCTAGTCACTAACTGCTGTATCTGTCTGCTGTTTGGTGCTGGGCAGGTAGTGCACAGTGGATTTATCTGAGCTTTTTTGCAGGCTATATAAATCAAAACAATGAGCTGAAACACTCTGTGGGTTTGTAAGTGTAACATCTTTCAGAAAAAAATACTGATGCAGCTTTAAAATCTTACTCATCGCAAATCACTTCAAGGTCCCAAATAGTATTACTCTAACACACCAATGCTGAATTCTGTAAAATAGGCATACTGCCCTTTTAGGTTTTAATAGTGTGCAGATAACCAGCTCTAATTGATGCTGTCACTTTTTACTCCAGCTCTGTTACCCCTTTTCCACCAACATGGAACTGGTTCTGTTCTGGTTCAAGCATCTAATTTTGAACCGTTCGGAGCATTTCGACCAAAAATAAATTGATTCGGAACCCAAAAATTTGGTTCCCAGCTGGAACTCAAAAATAGCAGGTCTTCCTTGACCTGAACTGCGAACTGTGATGACATCAGTGGGCATGTCATATTCTACAGGTTGAAAAGAGAGGATGGAGAAGGCAACAGTGTAAATCATTAATAGTTGGTCCATGCTTGTTTTTTGGATAAAAACAAATACCTGTAATAACAGAACCAAAGCTTTCAGGTAATTAATGCGATCCGCCATCTTGCTACTACTGTTTACTTCTGTTGTGCATTGCGCAACGCCCTCCGTTGATGATGCATCCTTGATTACAATGGTTCCGCTCAAAACTGGTGGCTGGTTCACTAGATAGCACCAAGGTTCAAGAACCAGAGCTAATTTGGTGGAAAGGGGGTATGTGTGAAGTAACACTGACACCATCAAAGAAACCACACTAACAAACCGTGTAACTTTTGCCACTACCAACCTTTCCCAATGTAATGTCAGGGAGTCCAGACTTTTTTAAGAACAAGGCAGCTTCTGTTGGTCCAACTCTCCCTGTATTCCCAGGATCCACCTTGGAGCAAAAACACACGTCACAGTCTGAGTGCACTGTGGTATATTTACATCTTCTATTTTTCCATTTCATAATGAACTCTCTCTCAAACATATGAACTGTCTTTCATAGGTGTCTTAGGCTACATAAATTAGGGTTACAGTCTACAAGTGATATACTTCGACTCATCATCTTACCTGTCTGTAAAAGTTCTCATATACAGGGTTCCCACTTGACAACTGTGGCAAAGAAAGAATATTATTGCATTCAACCCCATGCACTTTTCTCTACAAGCGAGGTTCCTTCTACTAGTAGAAGTACTGATAACATTCACATATTCACATACGCTGTATATACACATAATCTGAGTGCGCTGTGCCAACTGTACTGACTCAAATATCCAGCTAAGCCTAAAATAGTGCTCATTCAAATACTCGTTTAACGCTAATTTTGGTTGTGCTGAAAGATAACCCGCGCCCCGCTGCTCATAATCAATAAAAAAGATATCACAAACCAGCTGCACTACCATATAATATGACTGATGCGCAACCGCAGCAGGCAAAGGACACTCATTACCGTGGGTGCTCATGAGCCTTAACGCCCTTAACATTATCTTGGCCACCAGTGAACGTTAAGAGTGAGCCGATTCACATCAGCATCATTAATCAAAGCTTCGCCCTGGTGAGCTGAGGCCATAGGCTAGCCCACTGTACAGCTTGCCTTCTAACCTCACGAGCATGTTTATCTCCATCCTCTCGCTACTACTCGGCATCAAAGCTAGGCTAGCTAAGGTTTGCTAGCTTAAGGATTGAACGTTATCATAGTTTCTGATGCTTTGTTACACATAACCTACGTGCGCAGGGCAGCTTGTCCCTAACTTTGTATACAGCGTCCATGGTGCTTATTATCTTCAAATGTGTAATTACTAGGTTAATTGTGTGTTACGTCGCTGGTAAATAGCTGCACGGCTGGCTAGTACCAGCGGAGGCTAACAAGCCCGCTACCTAACGGTACTGCAATAGGCCTTATTCGACCAGCTGACTGCTTTATTTCTAGATTCAGTCCAAAGCGAGCTCATGTTTTGGTCAAAGTAAAATTAAATGAGACATACATACTCATGAATGAGACATACTGTGTCATGCTATTAATTATCTTATCTTAAGTCGAGGTGTAGAGTCGTAAATATCTGCATCTTTACCTGGGTGAGAGATGTGAGAGCTGCCATCTTCCCTGTTGCTGCGGGAACGCACCCACCCCTCCCTCTCCAAGGCAACACTCCCCTTAGCGGACAAACCTATGCTTCACATTCCGGATGCAACAGAAAGCAGTCGAAACTCTATTTAAGATCTGCTCATTTTATATTGCCTACACTGTCTGAAAAATGATGAATTTCTTCAAACACAATTTTCAACTTCTGTTTTATCGTTAGGGTAAGTTCTTTAATTCGGCATACATATTTTAAATATGTAAATAATTACAGCTTACCTTTCATTCATGTTGTGCTGGAATCACATTGCAGTTTAAATGTCAGTCTGTGGAATTGTCTGTGGAAAATCCTAATGTTTGGCGCTGGTATGTTCGGAAAAAAAGAGTTACAAGAGTTGACAATAAAGGAAAAATTCATTTGCAGAATGAACTGCTATGAAGTTGTGTGATGTTTGGAGGCATGATACCTAACACACTGATGTAGACTACACTCCTTCAGTCACTGCTTGTTTATATCATCAGTTTAAAGTCGCCTGATGTGTACCTGGCAGTGAAAATATAAGCGGATTGCACTCACATACATGCACTTCGTTCATTCATGATAAAACATCACCTTGTCTCACCCACTTTGTAAAAGCCATTTATTTTACACAATGCTGAAACAAAGGTTTTTCACAACTATTCAGCAAAACCTCAACTGGTGGTTGTAAGTATTTTTATAAACCCCAAACAAAAACAAAACACTGACAAAATGGGTAAAACAACAGAACTTAGATCAGAGCGATACCACACTGGTGGTTTCATCATTCCTAACCCACTGCCATGCTATGCCATGCTAACTCTAACAGTGTCATGCAACCAGCAACCCCTCACAGCTAAAGAGCAGCATTTGTCACAGTAAAGTGCCTTTTCCCCCCAAAGTTTGTATACTCTGTTTATAATGTAATACAAACCTTCCAGTAACTTCCAGTTCAAACACAATAAAGAGAAGGAGGGAGAAACAGCAAAGCACATGCTGAAAGCTAAAAAATGATTGGTTTTGTTTTGGCTTCTAGCACTTATTCAAATTCCCCTCAGTCCACTTTTGAAACAATAACTGATAAGTTATCAATAATAAAAAGTCTAATGATCACCAATCCTAGGACACTCATCTGTGAAATATCTGAAACACTATATTGTAAAGTACAACACCATTTGTAAAATGAAACGTGTTGAAGTCTTTAACAACCCATAAGGCATGAAGGAGCAATGGCTCAAACTCTTACAGCTTTAGGATGCATAGAAGATGTGATATGAGACAAACTGAACAGAACCCGATTGTCTGAAAGTAGGAAGTGAACTATGTTTGATCATTCCAGCTAAGAAAATATTGAGAAAGAACACATCTTTTTTTTTTTTAAATAAAATATTTAGCTCACAAAGCATGCTATGTGGCACTTCATAATCAACCTTCGAATCCCCGGCAAAATAACAAAACAAACCCTCCAGAGTGAAAGACCATAATGACAATTCAAGCTGTGCTGTGCCCTCTTCTCCCTCAAAATACAAAACCACAGCACACATAATCTTGATAATGAGTAATTATAATATACTGTGACTGCACAACTAATCCACTGTATGTTCCAAACAGAGTGCAAAGTGTTCTTCTAGTGGTGGAGTTAACCATCCGCTTTACCAAACTTTGAATGTCTACAGTTTTTGAAAGCACATTTCCACAATAATAGAAATAAAAATAATGCTAATTAAAGGCAAGTAAAATACTGACTTTTTAAGTCAAATTAATAGATACCAAGTCAAAATCTTTTATTTTCAAGTCAAAACAAAACTTTGAGATAGTAAGTCCAAATAATTAGTTAAAATTTTGACTTACAAAGTCAACATTATGAGACATTCGGTTACTATCTCGTAATTTAAAAGAAAAATAAGAAGATTTTGACTTAAGTAGTCTGAATTTTGAGTTATTTTCTCAACATTTTAAATACATACATATAAAGTATTTTATATCTTTCTCATTCCAAACATTTAATCTAATTTTTATTTTTCTGCAGGAATGGGTGGCAAAGTTTCAAATACTCTGAATAAACTGATGTTCCATAGACAGAACCACATCTGCATGGTTAATGAAAGGTCAAAATACCACCTGAAGAGCACATGTGTGCCATTTGGACTCATTCTGAGATATTTTGAGTGTTTTTGTTCCAAGGATAAAAGAAGCAGAAGAAATGAAATACTCAGACCTGAACTTTAATATAAAGCAATGCTAGCTCTCAAATAGTAAAGTCAACAGTTTGCATCACATTTTCAGGTAAATCCAACAAGGAGGGTTTGCAGACGCACATGTTGAAATTTTGTTTTTGTCATGTATATATTCACTACAGATACGCTCTGTAGTGAATATACTGTATATGTGCAGTAGTCTAAGTTTAACACATGCTCTACAAGCAGCCTGTGAGTGACTGCAGAGGAAACCCTCTAAATAAAAGCCTGTTGGCCTGTGAAGGTGATGCAGACTGCTGGCATATTTTCTGACATGACTTCTCTCAGTGTGATCACTCGGCACAAGCGGCAGCAGTAATGATGTAGCAGCAGTGAGGCACAGCTCAGTGTGAGCTCCTATGATGATCATCACAGCAGAATGGAGAGTAGGCAGCACAGCTAACTTTGAACAGCATTTCTTCATCATCATCACCAATATCAGACCACAGTCACATGGCATGAAAAGAAATGTCCTCTTCCTCTCCTGTCCTTGTTCCACCCTGGTGGACCTTGTCTGTCATCCACTCTGCGGCCCTCTGTTGAATGGTGATGTGTCAGGTGATGTTGGTTTACTCATCGTCCCATGTTTGCTGTAGCAGGAAGTTAGCAGCCAGATTCTCATTCTTCTCACAGGCGAAGTACGCCTGAATGACTAAGCCTTCAGGGAAGCCCAGGGCTTTTAACTGGAACACAACACACATGTTCATGTTACACACACACTCACACACACACCAGTACAGTTGTGTCTGAGACAGTTACTGATAAGGGCACACCCACTTATGCCTACATGTAAAAACATCACAACAGGATATAGGAATACACATTTAACAATACATGTAAATTTTTAAAGAGATAAATCCAGTGGTCCAATAACTCATTGCACAATGATGTGTCACAAATGTTGAAGTTTTTTAAAAACACTGGTGTAGCAGCTTGTGAGAACAGTGTACAGTTTGGAGAGTTTAACTGTTAAAAATGTGTGCTCAGAATGGTTTGGTGAATCCAACATTTTGTTAAAAAGAAAAATAATAATTAAAAAGAGAAGAAAAGAAAAATAATTGTTCTATCATAGGTTTGTGTACTTTAGCTAACTATTAATAAGTTATTAATAATATATAAAATGAAGTAAATGTTTACCCTATGTTGATCATAGCTCAAGTTGTGCAATTATCCAGAAAACATGACAATTCAATGGGACTTAATACAGACACTGGTAACTGACCCTCTCAATGGCCTCCTTCTCCTGTGGGGTGACCTGGATGTAGTTGGTGTGTGGTGACCCCTGGGCCTCAGCACCCTCCCCTCCTGTGTCTCCACCTCGTGGCTCATTCAGCATCTGCACAAAACGCTCCTGGTGCTGCGTGATTTGCTGCAAGTAACACATACAAACAATATGAATACTACCATACATACTATAGCTAATATACAGGTTCCCAGCCCATAGTAAAAATGACACAGGACAGCTGATTACGATTATAGATCAGTATACAGTAGACATGTTAAACTGACCTCCATGATTGTGTCAGACTTTTGTAGCATAATTAGTTGTTATGTATTTGAATTAAATAGATATATTATGTAGAATATCACTTTCTTGTTGAGTGTTGATACTTTCATGACATTTTCCAGTGGATTCAAATTTCTGCCACTTTTATAGTGAAGGATAAAATTTAAATAGCAAGTAGCAATACAACTGTGTTTGGGGAATAAGACACTGTTCTTGTGAAGAATACTGTACATTCACCATTTTCTCAAATCATATCACATTGTGTTAAAAGTTTTAATACATTTGTGTGGTACATGGGTTACACATGCCATATCTTTTTCTTGTTCAAGTAAGCGCACTAGTTCATATGAAAACAGCTGGTCAGTGCCCTTTCAATCTTTCAATGTTGAGAAAGTATTTCTGAAAAATTCCAAGACCTGCATGAAAAACAATTTTTCACAGACTTACTTCTCTTACTGCCTTGTTAACAGTTGCAGTTTTTTAAAATATCTTACTAACAGAAAAGCAGACAAACTAAAATCCCTGGCAGAAACCCACTGTTGCGTGGTGAGCGTGCTCGTGTGGTACCTGCAGCAGCTGCGGGTTGTCCCTGCCCAGCTGCTGCAGCAGGGCTGGTAGGAGGGCTGGGTTCTGCTGGATGATCTGTCTCATCTGCTGGAACTGAGGCTGGTTCCTCAGGAACTCCAGAGGGTTCCCTGTGGAGACAGAGCCTCCTCCAGCAGAGGGAGGCTGGTTGCCAGACACTGGCCCTGCTGGAGAGGGGACGGGCTGGTTACTGTTGTTGTTGTTTAGTGTGATAGGAGTGTATTTTCAGGAAGTCAGTTTAGAGACAAAATAACCAGATGGGAAAGTCTCTTTCCAGATAGTTCAGTGAATGAAATATCTGACAAATCAGGGTAATTAATCAAATTAATGCTAAAATCAAATAAAAATCCACTATTGCCATGAAGCAGTCCTGCTCACTGATTTGTAAAATTTCCCATAACCATTGGCTCATAACCCAAAGGGGAAAGGTCCAACTGCAGACCTCCCACATGGGGACCCCAGGTCTGACAGCCAATGGGAAGAGCCTTCAGTCCTCAGGAGGGACGTATGTCACTTCCTATAACAGCCTTTTCCCCCAAAAAACTTGATTTAATAATCTTTAACAAGGTAAGAGCCAGGGCCAATCCCACAACCTAGCTAAAGCGTAGGGCAATCACAGATTAGAATATATGAACTGAAAATAAAAATCTCTCTGTGTTGTCAGTGTCAGTGTTTCATTTTCTTCTTCCTCCTGTTCAACACTTTGAAAACATGTTTTACTTCTGCTAACTTCTTTTTAGGACAAGAAGTCGACCGTACCGTAACGTCAGTGACAAAAACTACAGTATATCACCTTGTGCAACAAGCCAATCCTCACTGGCATGTTATCTTTTGTTAGCAACAATACGTTTACCATTAAGTTATGATAGGAGCCAAATTCAATTTGCAGTTAAATATTATTTATTATTATTTCATGTTGATATTTACTCATATTTACGTCTACTCTGAATATTACAATTATATTTGTTGAACTGGTTGAACTGGTTGAACCAGGCCGTGGATGGCTGCCTCGGTGTGTTGGTGCATGTTGTTTTGTCACTGTGCAACAAACTGAACAAACTTCAGCTACTGGTGGGGAAAAACAGAGACTTCATCTTCATCTACCGTTTTAAGCTTCATGGAGACGTGGCTGTGTTGATCAATACCGGACTGCGCTGCAGCTAGCAGGCTTCCAACTCTTCAGAGCGGACTGGGACCCAGTACTCTCAGGCAAAACGAAAGGTGGAGGAATCTGTTTTTACACTAACAGTGCAGGTGCAACAATGTGAAACTGTAAACCTTTTTACTCCCCCTGAGTTTGCTTCATTCAATCTGGTCGGTGTTTACATTTCACTGCAGGCCAACGTGCAAGAGGCAGGGCGCATGCTCGCCAACCAGATACTGAGTGTGGAGCGGACAAACCCGGACTCTTTAGTCATTGTCCTTGGCGACTTTAACAAAGGAAATCTCAGCCATGAACTCCCCAAATACAGACAGTTTATTAAATGAGACCAGAGAGGAGAATATTCTGGATCACTGTGAGGACTGCTGCAATCCACCATCCCTCCAGGTCTCCAGGACCACGACAACAGCTGGACTCATCAACAAGGCCCAGGACCCCCACGGACACCCCCACTATATGTTACATCATCACAGCCTACACACCTGAATCAGTGCGTTACATTGCACATCTTTTGGACGGTATCGCGCACATTGCAAATATTCTTTATTCCTCAACTTACTCAAATACCGTGAACTTTGCACATCCATGGCAAACATGTTTACACATTCCTGCTGACAGTCATATTGTACATACTGTCTAAATCATTATTTTATAATATATTTATTTTATGCTACTTGCAGTACTTGCTTTCACCCTTTTTTATATTTTTCTACTTACTATGTTTATTGTTATGCACCAACATACCAAGACAAATTCCTTGTATGTGTAAACCTACTTGACAATAAATCTGATTCTGATTCTATTTTGTTTGTTTGTTACCTGTAATGCAATACCAAATGCACGTATTTGCCAATTAAGAACACTTTGGGGCGGTTAGTTTGCTGTGGACAAACTTGTGGACCTTTGGAGTATGCCGACATAAACGGCGGCATTTTTGGTCGGTTTTGTTTTCACCAAGTTCATTTTGTACGAGGGAAAGTGGACCAGTAAAGCCCTTTTTGTTGTCATCTACAACAGGTGTCAGTATGAGCTGTGTGAATATAGGATAAAAAACACATGTCGACTTAAGATTTTCACTATGTACCGAGTTTTAGATCCTACAGTTATACAGACGGGTGACAAATTAAAGGAAAGACCTGGATAAGTGAGCGGAGAAACATAACCAATGCAGATGCTTCCACACAGGTGCACTACATGGTACAATTAAGCAATTAACATCCAATCATGCTCTGTGGCATGTATAAAAATGCTGAGCAGGCCCAGTTGATTCTGATTTTGTATCAAGATGACAAGAGGAAAAGATCTAAGTGACTTTGAAAGAGGATTCATTGTTGGGGACGGAAAGACTTCAGTAAACAGGGTCGGGAATTGTGGTCGACAGCACACATTTGATGAGCGTGATGCTCGTGCGATATGTAAAGAACAGAAGAGCAACTCTTCCTCAGGTGACTAAGAATGTGAGTGCAGGATCCACATAGGGTCCACTTGTCCCCTTAGAAGGGAGGGTCACAGCAAATCAATACAAAGTTGTTCTGAGTGATCACCTTTATCCTATGATGAAATATTTCTATCCTGATGGGAGTGGTCTCTTCCAGGATGACAATGCCCCCATCCATAGGGCACGAGGGGTCACTGAATGATTTGTTGAGAATGAAAATGATGTGAATCATATGCTATGGGACACCTATGGGACACCCATGGGACACCAGTAGGAGATTTTGGACATTACAAGTAACGTCTGTCCCTCGTTCTAAAAGTGATACCAGTGGCAATGACTGCTGTTTACTGTGTAAATAAAGATTTGCACAAGTTGTTGCAGCCTGAGGTTTGTGTTTGACCAGCGAGCCTCATTCAGCACTGCAAACTCCACACAGATAGTTTCGGGGGCCATGTGCAAGTACTACCCCCAAAGCAGAGATGTTTTTGGGTCCACTTGGGAATGAAATTTAGACCATAGTTCCTCCGAAATGCAGGTAAGATTCTTGAGTTCCTAAAAAGTTTCCTGGATTCCGAGGAAAGTTCTTGTGGTGGAAACAAACAATGAAACAACCTGAAAGTAAGCCTCACATAATAGTATAAATAGAATTAATTAACATGTGCTCTTACTGTTTGAGGCTGCTGGGGGCTGCTGTGGTTGTGGTGTAGTAGGTGTGGGGGGGTTGGATGGCGCACTGTGTCTAACTGGCTCCTGAGGTGGCAGATCACTGGCCTCTGCTGGAATACCCTGCAATACATAAACATTTACTACACACTCTAGAATACAGTGGCAGGCAGGTCTGGGAATAAAGCACACAGGCTGGTTAAATCCTCACCATGAGTAGATACTCCACTGCTCGGTCTGGGTTATTGTAACTGGCTCTGAGTGCAGCGACTACCTGCTCCCGCTCATAACCCATAGACATAATCTCTGACACCAGGTTCTCATAGGCTGGACCTGTCACTGTAGAAACAACAAGACAGAGACAGAGGAGGTTAATGGAAGCTGGAAGCTTATAGCATAGTCACCACATGTCTTGACTTGACGGCACAGTGAGAGGACAAACAGAGCTCAGCTTTTCACAGTACGAATGTGTCTGAGTTTCACGAAAACTCAAATGTTCAGCAGTGGAGACCGACTTTTTTAGACTTCTAGAGGCTACTTTGTCCAACTTTGTGTTAGTTGTAATTCAAGTCTGACTTTAAATGGAATAATTTTAAATACAAGGACGCATTGCTACGAGTAATTATTTTTCCTTTCATCCAGCTGCTCTGCTGTCACAGTGATACTTTCTGTCCTGTACATACTCACATGCAGCGGTTACATGTATACATGGCCAAGAAATCTGCGTTCCCCAACAGAAAGCTAACTGGGGAAATCAAGTTTCCTTAATCCCCTCCCTGTGCATGTAAACGCACTGTATAATTTCTAAACAAATTGCAGGAATTACATCTCCCATGTCCATTGAGGACATTTAAGGCCTCAGCATACTTCAAATTGCCAAATGGTCTAATGGCTTCTGAAACCCCCTCCGACTGTGGAATCGAGTCTGCTGTATTTGACAATTACATGGCCAGCATCTTAGAGACCCCTAGGCCAGTAGGACCCAAATTCAACTGAGTGCAATACCATTAATGTCTTCGGGGAGAGACTGTCTTAAAGTGTGCTCCATTATACCCATTTGGACAATTCATCATGTTGACGCTAAAAAGACACACAAAAGACAGAGTTGTTGGAGAGAGATCAGGGAGGCAGTGGGATGCAGTTAGGAGGAGGCTGTGACAGCAGAACAGGTAGAAACACTTTGTCTTTAGACGTGGTTGGACGACACTTCACACGATACGAACTAGTTCATCTTCAAAGAAAACTGCCATCACTGGCACAGCAGTGTGTGTATAATGTATGTGTGTTCTGGTATGGCTGTTATCACTCTGTGAACAAGGGGTGCAATTTTTTCATTTAAGACAGAGGAAAGAAAAATGTATTACCCAGTATTGACGCTGCTTCTTCAAGCAGACCCAGTTCATCAACGAGGCTTTGAGAGAAATGAACAAGAGAAAGAAAGTAAATCAACATTCCAAAGCCCAAACAATCACAGTAAGCATCGGCTTTAACAGAGAAACATGACGAGAAGCCTACCGAGCTCTGTGAGGCTGTACTTAGGCACACTGGTGCTTTGAGCTAAATGCTAATGTCAGAATGGTAACATGCTCATAGTGGCAATGCTAACATGCTAATGTTTAGCAGTTATACTGTTTACCATGTTCACCATCTTAATCTAGCATGTTAACATTTGCTAGTTAGAATTAAACAAAGTACAGCTGAGGCTGATGGGAATGTCATCAGTTTTGCAGGTATTCAGTCATAAACCAAAGTATTGGACACGTTAAGTTGATGGAGCTAACGGAAAAGTTATGGGATCAGCAAAGTTATTACAATTCATTCTGAGGGGAACAAGAATGTTTATGCAAAATGTAACTGCAATTCTTCAAATACTTGTTGAGACATTTCAGTCTGGACCAAAGTACAGACAGACTGTCCAATGTTGCCATCCCTAGTCACATGCCACTAGCATGGCTAAAAACTGATGCACTGAAAAGTGACTCATATTTCTTGCAATGAGTGAACAAGACCTTGGCAAAAATCTTATTATTAAAGTCCCATCTAGGTTATGCTGTTTTATGATCGAGCTACAGCAGCATTCTTAAACTACAAGAAAAAGAATTATTTTCACTGCCAGGTACTGCTCAGCAACATGCTCTCTGTTAAAGACACAATAATCCTGATTCTCTGGAGGTGACAAAAACCGAAAGTAAGCAGCAGTAAAGTGTTTTCATGCCATAAGATCTTGTTCAACTTGTTCTGAAGAAATTAACCATCTGAACCAGGTTCCCCATGATCACAATATGAGCTTACCAAGCTCACCCAGGTTTACTAACTCAGTTATGATATTTTAAACAACCAGATAATGAGTTAAACTCTCAGTGTAGGTAAACATTGGTGTCATCCAACCTGGAAGCAGAGGAGTGGACTGGTGCAGTGGCAGATGGGTGATTCTCAAGGTCTTCCCGTGGCTTTTCTTCTGGCTGGGCAGCAGGGGTGGGGCGGTCTGCAGGGGTTGAGGCCGGGACTGTCTGAACAGCTTCAAGAGCTGGAGCTGGGGCAGAGGCTAGAGTAGTGGCTGGAGTCGAAGCTGGTGCTGAGTCTGGGACTGTGTTTGAGTCCAGAGCTGCTGTTGCTTCAACAGAAGCTGGCGGGGTGTTTTCTGGGACTGGGGGCGGGGTTTCAGAGGGAGGCACTGACAGTGGGGCAGGTGTGGGTGCCGACGCTGTATGTGTCGGAGTAGAGGACACTTGTGTTGGGCCAGAGGCCGATGCTGGGCCTGAGGCTGAGGGTGGAGCTGGAGCTGCAGCTGCCTGGGGAGTTGGCTGAGGGGCTACTTGTGGAGGAGGGGCTGGTTTAGGCTAAAAAGATATTTGAGAATTGTTCATTAGCAGTGTGGGTATGATGACCAAACAGGTAGCAGCACTACATCATTCATTTCACTCAACTAGACCAGGCTGTTAAGTTTAAGTTCCACAGTATTTCCATATCAATACTATAACTCATAACTCTCGTAACTATGATACATAACTCAAATAAAAGCTGGTATTCAAATAATGGCTGAACAAATAAAGGCTGGTCGCGGTTAAAGGCCAGGTAAAAACCACTGAAGGGGTTGGAATTACCTGTACTATGATGTCTCACATGGTAAATTCAGTATCAATGTGCCATTCCAGTCATGTCATATTGTCACGGTCACAGGTTGTCCTATGTCATTTTGCAAGGTGTGGAGAGTAGAGATACGGACACATGAGAGTGGGCTCCTGCAGATAATAGCTTGACTCTTTTGCTGAGGCCGTGATTGACAATGAGTGATAACCCTCATCCCTGAGGTACTTTGCTTTAGTTTCTGTCTGTGTCTATTTGTTAACTTAAACCCACTACAAGGAGTTTTTAACTGGTTATGAAACAGTCTCAATTTAATATCAGTGCCTCTATATGACCCACATAAGCAAACGAGACCAACAGCAAGACGATTGGCTATTTCTATATACTGTACGTAGTTATTCTTAGGTCAGCGATATACTTGCTTTTTAACCACGCGTTCGCGTAGAAAACCGGCTGCGTTGTGAACAGAATTGTCCACATACTTGCCTATGTACTTCGCTTATTACTGGATGATTCCACTAGAAGGCACACCGGAGAACTCAGACCGTGTAAAACTTCCAGATTTGCATGATGCAAAAAACAAACATGGCGACACTCGAGGAGGTGAGGTTACTATTTTGTTGATTTTGAGATCATGGCAGAAAAAGCAACAGATGTGGGTGATTGCGGATTTGGTCTATTAGTTTCCGCCATTGTTGTCGCTGCTGATGTGCCTACTGACCCCTGACCCTGTCACATCCCCATACTGCCCCTACACGATCCTGACTTGTCCCTCTTCCTCCTAGACAGGAATGTAAAATGTCTATTTTATTCATTCCATGGAGGTATAACGTTAGGTCAAGGTGGACATTACTGCAATACAACTGGCTGATAACGTAACACTTTATGTTGGCCTTGCTACCGAGCTATATCTTATCATTATGAAGACAGCATTTCCCATATATAGGCTCTAATTGGGCACCCCGGCACAGCGGACTGGTGGCCAGCAGCAGCGCTGGGTCTAACCTGTGTAACGGCAGCAACTGAAAGTTTGTTGATCCAGCAGGGAATCAGGGTGGTACGGGGTCAAACCCCAGGCGCTGGGGTTTAGCACTGGCTGAATTCGAGTTGCTACAGCCACTAACTGAAGGTCCTTCTCCAGAGCTGCCGCCTGCTCTCCCCCCAGCAAAGCTGTCTCCTAGCGGCGGGGAGTGAGGCGGAGGGAACATGTAACCTAACGTTAGGTGTATGAATGGTACTAAAACAAAGTTTACTTTGTTTCACCATCATCGTATTACAGTTATTAATCTTACAGAGCCACAAATAGATACATTACCTCATCACTATGCATCCTGCAAACAGCTGTGTTTAAGAAAGAAAAATAGTATTAAAAATAAGTTGCGTCTTTCTTTCACTCGCTTCCAAAACAAATGCACGTGATAGCCAGATCACAGGGACCTCCGAAATCAACACAGAATGAAAGTTCCCTGAAGCTGCTTTCAATGAAAGAAGCCGACGCTGAGCTCAGTACACAGTTGGCGACACGAGAAGGGGATGCTGGGGCCGGCTCCAGCCACCCAGTGGTGTGAGCGACGCCGCAGGGAGACAAGTGGAGCGACTACAGAAAGCGAGTTGAGCTCACCAGGGTTCAGATAAGGCCTGCATCTTTTCATTGTTGTTGGCAATCAAGGCATTCACTATATGTTGTGGCATGGTAGTAGCTGGTACAGTTGTAATGGTTAAGTGGTAATTCAATCTCCTAGACCAGGGGTTTTCAAAGTCTGAGACTGTGGGCCTCCCCTCAGACAAAGCTTGGAAAAAGGCGCCCCCTGACCCCCCCCTAGTTTACTTGCTTAGTTCCGCTGAATTCCTGGATGCCTATGGGATCATGATTATGTTATTTGATCCCATAGACACTCAACAATTGAGTCAAGATAGCCTAATACTGCTGTTTGACACAACTTCAGACTACACCAAATACATAAAAAAAGGTCTGTCCTAAGGCGTTTATTAGTTTCTGACTCTGGGAAAGTGGGAAAAATTGTGGGAAAAATGGTAAAATTCCCCAAAACTACTGTATCTCTGAACTATCTCTTTAACCAAATTCTATTTTATGTGATCTCCTTTTGATAACTAATGTAATATTTTTTCACTTCCATTCACTGAGCCTCCCCTGAAACTGGCTGGAGCCCCCCTGGGGAGGCCCGCCTCACACTTTTAAAACCTCTGTCCTAGACCAAACAACTAAACATTTTACCAGTAGTGCCTGTGTCATAACAATATTCATCACTGTGCTGCTCCGAGTTTCTCTTTTTAACACAAATACTGTTTTCATTCACTAATTACTTTCAAACGCTTTTATTTTTAATTTTTTGAAACTGGTGCTACTGTCATAGAAACTCCACACTTCCTGTAAGTGTTTCAAATTAAAAGCCCACCAGGGGTGGGATGCCCTTTGAGCTGCTGGAAGGCTTTTAATGTAAAACATCTATGGAGGAAGCGTTGAGTACCACTGATGCTTAACAGCATAACAGCAACCATAAACAGAAAAGTAAAAGTGACTAATAATAATTAATTAATTACTGATAAAAAAACATTTCTGTTCAGAGGAGCAGAGTGGTATGACATACTGTGTCTAAAAAAACTAATCTGAAGAGACACTAACCTTCGTAACCATGACCACCACAAAGTTTTTCTCATCGATTCTGTACTCTTTCAGCGGGGTGTCATCATTTAAGATTTTGCCTGTGACATTCAAGCAGAAAGAGCAAAAGAGAAAAGATTTATGACACAATTTTTGAATTACCTGGCATGAATTCTAAGTACTGTTGCTATGGTTTCAATATATACTGTTTCACAGGGATTCACAAGGCTGTCCACATGTAAGAGTAGGCTTCAAACTTTCCTCTTTGATAAAGCTTATAGTTAGGACTGGCTCAGGTGAGCCCTGAACCATCCCTTAGTTCTGCTGCTCTAGGCCTAGACTGCCGGGAGATTTCCCATGATGCACTGAGCTCCTCTCTCCTCCTCTCTCTCTCTTTCTGTACACATTCATGCTCCTTTAATTCATGTTACTAACTTTGTATCTTCCCCGGAGTTTCTTTGCTTTCTCGTCTTGCAGGTTCCTGTGGATTGTTGTCGCGGACCGCCTGCCGCCGTTGGCCTGCATGACCCCCACTGCTGCTATTATTATTATTATTACTCATATTTCTATTATTATTATAGTTGTTACTGTTACTATTGTTGTTGCTGTGCATCTCTGTCTCTCTCTCCCTCTTTCTCTCTTAACCCAACCAGTCAAGGCAGATGGCCGCCCATCTAGAGCCCGGTTTTGCTCAAGGTTTCTGCCTCTTTCCTTGCCGCTGTCACCAAGTGCTTGCTCATAGTGGGAATTGTTGGTTCTCTGTAAATAACATTATAAAGAGTATGGTCTAGACCTATTCTATTCTATATGTAAAGTGTCATCAGATAACTTTAGTTGTGATTACATATACAAATAAAATTGACTTGACTTGACTTGACTCTGGCTCACCTGCATAGATGAGCTTTTGTCCCACAGCAGGAAATGCATCTTTTCCTCTGTTTTCCTCTATTTTCTCCTTCAGGGCTTCCACCTGACAACCATCAACAGATGAAACATTGATAATACAGGGAGAGTTAATGAAACTGAAACAATTCCAAATGTTACACTGTGTCACTGAAAATTACATAGGTTCAGGCCTGTTGCTGGAAATATCATACCATCATTTGTTATGGGAATGTGTTACTGTTCAAAGAGAATACATGTTGTGACCACAATGTGTATTAAGCCAGATCTGACAGTTTGACAAGGTTTCTGTCTAGACTGTCTAATCAAAAGTATAATACAAAGCTGGTTATAGCTGTTGGCCAAAAGTTGATCTGTAAATGGAGACATAATGTCCATCCATTCATAACTGGTTAATAGGCCTGTTGGAATTGCTTAACTTGTCATTTACATGAATATAAGCTCTCTGGGTAAGAGACAATTTGTAAAAAAAA
>NTHP01000352.1:478257-518181 GCA_003416845.1 Oplegnathus fasciatus | reverse complement strand
AAAAAAAAAAAAAAGTCAGTTTGTCTGTCTGCTGAGTGTCTCCTCATGTAAAATATTTTTTGTGTGTGTATCTATTTGTCATGAGTTGTCTGACTAACCTTTTATTATCACTTTGTATGCATTTTTTCTCTTTCTTTGTAATTTCTTTTTATTGTTGTTTTTGTTGTTTATATCTGAATATGGATCGCTGTTGTTACTGTTAGCTTTCCATTTGAGTAATTATTCAAATCTATAAAAATAAATTAAATCATTGGAGAATTATCACAGGGTTAAATTAGTATATGTCCTCGCAATTATTGATACAAAGGCTACCATATTTAGTGAAAAACTGAAAACGTAGAACATTTTAAGTGAAGTAATCAAGTGTGCTTGTGTTTTAGATTCGGTTAGATCTGATGAAACTCAACTTCTCTGGGCAGAGTAAGTACCAGCACAACAAAATACAGTTAGTGTCTAAGTATCTAACCAGATAATGCAAATAGATAAACTCATGTACAAAATAAGCAATAGACCAAAGAAGCAGTGGATAGAAAGAAGGGATGTAACTGTGATACATATTGTACATGGATGTTATGGTCATGAAAGAGCTGCCATTAAAATTATATTTTCCGATTTTTTTTAAACAAAATATGAAATCCTAATAACTTACAGCAGTTTAATGCTGCTTACTCTGCTGTGTAGTGCCAGTGACTGTTGTGGTCATTATGATTCGCGTAATAACACCTCAAAGGAAACATTATTGGTTCATATACACTACTCCAAGTGACTTAACCCACTATATGATAAGCAAACTCCAACAGGCAATGTTCTTTTTCTCTTACAAAGATTTACTCATCAGTCCTCTCGTTGACATTAACAGAACAGAGGTTTAAAATATTGCATCGTCATTCATGGTGACACACTGAAACAAGTCAAACACTATCAAGTTGAAATAAAGTACAAACATTTCCGGTCGGTGTTTTCAATATAAACCCTCCAATCCGCTCATACACTGTTTAACGTCCTGGGGAATACCAAGAAGCACACTCCAAACAGATGAATACAGACTATATATTTTACTATATTATTTAGCAATTGAAAACATAACTTTGGTTACAACGTTCTTTTCACAGACTGTATCGTGTACTTTCAGATGCTTGTAAGTCAATTAAAAATGTCACGCTTTTACCTTGAAGGGAATTCCGGTCTTGCACGCGCTAACTCTAGCTACACTACCCCACATGAACTCAGTTACTGTAAGATCCTGTACAATTGCTAACTTATCTCAGCGCATATTTGTTACATTGACGCTACATTACTTTTTCAAATGAGAAAAATATCGCTCTCCTTTATAGAGTTGAGCAGCCTTTACCGCGGCCATGTCTGAACATTAGCTAACATTCCCGTATGCTACAGTCTATATGCCAGCCCTCCCGGCCTGACCGTGTTTACTTCAGCCCCGTTAACTTCTACTCACCGTCAATTCTGGGTCTATTTCTATTTTGAACGTCTGCTGTTGGAGGGTCTTCAGTGTTATCGTCAGCATCTTTCGACGCGGTGTCAGAGGCAGCTGGGGTCAAAATCAGTGCAATTTCTCGACTGTAGCTGTTCTTTTTCGCACAGTATCTATTTATCTGGGTCTAAATGTATGTGTGACTCAGCTGTCTCAGTACCGCGGAGCGCGGAGCGGGCTGCGCAAGCACGCCATCTACTGCTGGAGGCGGGGCACAACATGCTGCCGCCTTGCAGTGCTGTCGGAATATTCCACCTCAGAGAGTGCAGATAAATAAAATAATAAAACGGTGTCATCATCTCTTCACCTGGTGAATCTCTTCATGTCTTGGTTCATCAGACCATTTTCTTTCATACAATGCACTCATAATACCTAAGGATCAGTCTTGAAAAAAAGTTGAAAATGCTTGTATTTACAGCTCCTCATATACTGTATGCACACTTTTCCACATACATTAATATGATAACTTAAGTTTACACTGAGGTTACACTGCCTGTGACGAGGGGGTCGCAAGTAAATAATATTTTAAGGGATCATGAGCCTTTGTCCATTAAAAGGGGACTCCAGCAATTAAGTATTGGACTTTCATAAAGTTGGGGCAGTCACAAGAGACAGATTATTGAAAAAGAATGGTCAAAATCAAAGTTCAAGTTTCAAGTTTATTTGTCACATATAATCAGACAGGGTATAATCATAGTGAAATGTGTGACCGTTGTCTCCTTCAATTGTGCAATAAAAAATAAGTGTAAAATAGAATAAGAATAAAGTAAGTAATAAATAATAATGTTAACTATAGTAGTAACTTTGAATAATTAAGTAAGTAAAAATAGTCTTAGGACAGTTCTTAGGCAGTGTCCTCATTTAGGATCCCAGTGGTCTGAGGGTAGCAGCTCTTCCTGAGCCTCTCAGTGCTGCCCTGGTGTATCTGGTGTCTTCTTCTTGACCACAGCAGGGAGAAAATGAACAAAGCAAAGTAGAAGAGGTATCAGTAATCAGGGATATCCTGACTTTTAGTACCTCGTACAGGTCAAGTTATTATTTTTATTCATTATTATTTATTGATTTCACAGTATTAACAAATATGCAGATTATCTAATAAATAAATCACAACATATTCAATTATTCAATTTCTCATCACATACTTATCTTGCCTTAATCATACTATCTAATGCTGTATATAACTCTTTGAAATATTGGTGAACTGAGGTGCTGATAACCAAAGTTCTCCCTGAAAGTATTTAAGTTGTGAATGTGTCATCTGTCTTATGGTATTGTAGATTTATGACCGCACAGGCTCACATGTTCCCATTGTAACAGATCATTTGATTAAAACCTAAACTGGGCCTTTGAATCATTAGAACTGTAATGGCACTATCAGACAGTACATATGTACTATGTGGCAAAGCCAGGCACGCTAGAGGCACTGGAGGAAAACACACCATCTAAGATTGTAAATAGTGTCTAAAGGCTTGTGTCTGCAACATAAATGAATCAATTCATAAAAAGGCACAATCTCATCTAGATATACAATATCTACTATACTCCTTTTCATACCAATATCACACACAGGTACTCTTCATTCTTCCTTTAGAACGCTCAAGGAGGACATTCACATCCAATGCCTGAGCCAATCTTTGTACAGAGCCAGGGGTTACCATCTGCCCCCATACAAAACCACCTGTTATCATGTGACTTAAGTTCCATACTTAGATCACGTAATGACAACCGAGCCAACTTGAATTTGCTGATGAAGGCCATGGGATCTGGTTGAAAGCTCAAAAAAGCCAGTAAGTGTACCTTGAGTTGAGATTATTTTGTCAAACATACAGTTCCCAAGAATAAACTTGTTAAAGGATTTAAACTTGTTTTCAGTATATTCCCCAAAATAAGGTAATGAAAAAGTATTACTTTAGTATTTGTACCAAATCTCAGGTGTCATACTGGTACCAATACTATTAAAATTGTAAAACACCCCACCCCAGTAAAAATAAAGGGGGATACCATGTTTGTTTTGATCACTATTCTATCACCCGATAAACATCTCCTTTACTGCACACTGAAATAAGACTGACAACATTCACACATCCACAACTATTGAAAACAGGTGTCAGCTTGTTGAGAGAAGCTTCAATTTATTCACTGAAACTCAAAAACAGTGTGTGCCCATGGGACAGTCACTCATTCAGAACAATGAGAAAATGAGGACTGTAAGAATCACAGTTTGTCTAATGCAGTCTCACTCTCAAATATACGCACACACACACACACATATACACACACCACAGTTGGAGAAAAGATGTATGTCCAAAATCAGAGCTTTGGGAACTGACATGTTGTTTTCAGGGAATTCTTGTAATGATTGAATAAATTATGAAGGGGGTCGATTAAAAAACAAACAGTATTACATCACACAGGAAAAATAAAAGTGCATGAACCAGACATCACAGACCCTCGATTTACTGGACAACAAAGGCAATCATAAAAATGAATTGGTTTTGTGAATAACTGCAGGATGCACACACACCATGGGACCGACCACGTTCAGTAAATCACATTAAATTAGAAAATTCTCAACCAAAGCAGACACACAAACAGAAGGAAAAACAACATGTAAACCCTTCTCCCTTCTCTAATTTGAAGGCTAAGAAAAAAGCAACGAGGGAATCAAAAATTAAATCTGACCAGACCCCACCTTGCACCCCTCCCCGTCCCTACACCTGAATAAAAGGCTGCTGTATGAAAGGCCAGAGTCCATAGGGCTTTCGCTGATTTTCTGTTGTTAGTTTGAACCTGCAGAGAGAAGCACACGGCAGTCTGCCAAGCGGGTCCTTTCCTCTACAATTCGTCTTTTTGTTTGCCGTCGCTTTCCTCCTCTTCTGTCCCAGCGTCCTCGTCCATCTCCTCGTCATGCTCGCCCTCTTCCTCTGCTTCCTCATCCTCACCATCTTCCTCCTCCTCCTCCTCCTCCTCCTCCTCCTCCTCCTCCTCATCACCTTCAGTGTCCTTCTTGCTCTTCTCCTCCTCCTCCCTGAGTTTCCTCTCCAGGTCCTCCTGCTCCTCCTTCATCTTCTTCTCTGGTCCCTGGTGGGCAAAGACAACAAGTTATTTTAATGTCCTGTTAATGTAACAGTGTGGTGCTTACATTGACAATGCTGAATACTATTTGATGGCTATTCCCAAAATAACTGCAGGTATTTTGATGTCATGACATTTTTGATTCATCTCTTACTGTAGAATGCTGTGGCTCGGATTCAACTATGTTCACACTGCAGATGACAATTCTAACTTTTATATTTTGGATTTTGGATTCAAGGAAGAATATTTTCTTCATGCACAACATATTGTATTTCCACTCAAAAATATTTTGTACACTGCCAGTAGTATACTTACTATATAAATTAATTTCTTTCTCATGCTAAGTACGCTAAGCTAGAACACACATTCTTGGGAGTTAAATTGTGGCAAGCTGATGTCCAAATTCAAAGTTTAACAGCAACAAATCATGGACATTGACTAGCTTAGCCCGGTAGCAGGCCATCATATCTCTGAAATCAGAGCTAATTTTCAAGAAGGCAGTGTTTTGTCCAATCAACAATCAGTTGTAGGATGAAAGTTACAAGTTATAGTGGCTCTGGCTGCCCTATGACATTGCTGCTGTTCGAAGAGCATGCTGGGACACTTGTCTACCCCAAGTTCAGATGAGTCTGAACCCAAAGCATCCTGGATAAAATGGGCAGAGCACTTGCACGGCGTTTGGGATGTTCTTTGCTATCTGTGGGCGCTGAATTGGGACAGTACTGTGACCATGATGATGATGATGATTTCATAAGTCAGTGAGAACAGAAGTAGAGCACACACAGAGAAAAGCCTTTTTACTTTCTTTTTTTGCTTTTTTCCTCTGTTTGTCAAACATGACATGCAACAAACGTCGCCAGTTGGAATTGAACCTGTGTCACTTGCAACATGTGGCATGTGAATTGGTAATAACACAGTATAGTGTATAGTAGGCTCTACATACAGTATTTAAGTCCAGTCCTACCTTAGTAGTTCCCCAAGTTTCCTTCCCAAACTCCTCTGCTTCTTTGACATCGTCAGTGATCAGGAAGTTGTCAAAGATGGTGCCAGATTTGACCTGAACAAAGAATCAGAATCAGCTTTATTGACCAGGTATGTATACACATACTAGGGCTGTGTGATATGACCAGATTCTCTGATAATGATACATATCCCAATATAGCACATTTTTGTTTAAGTACCGGAGTGCACCTATGACACGCGTACATGCGTGCACACGCACGGTTAAGTTGTGGCTCGTTTCTGTTCCTACGGTGGCAAGTTTACATACATTAGTCAACTATAACTATTAAATAAAATAATTTGTTTTACTGTGCTGCTCACAGGCTACCAGCAGCTACTGGCAACTTGTAAGGTGAAATGTTTTCTTGCATGTTACTCAATTTATGAGTTGACGTCGTAAATCAATCAACACACCTTAAATGTCAATATGACAACTTTGACCATTCAGTTTGTTTTTATTGGCTCTCTTGCATGACATACGCTTTAGTGATGATCGGATCTTCAAGCGCTTATAAATGTTTATGAATTTCAACCGGATTATACGAACTGGGAATATTCTGTTTCCTTCACTTGGAGAAAGTGGTGGAGAGTTGTTCCTGTGCGCTCCAGCAGCACTAAACCTCTGCATGCAAGTAGCGTAACGATTCTGTTGACCAGTCAAAGGACTTGCAGTGTTTCTAGCTCTACCCTTAAATACCAGGTCAGTGTGCTAGGTACCTCAACAGAGGGGTGATGAAAAAAGGGGACGGTGTGGAGCGGTTCTATTGGTACAATCCACAACTTTTGACAATGGAAACGCGAAAATAACCATTCTAATGTGTAGCGAACTGAACTGAACTGCTTAGTGGAAACGAGGCTATAGTGTTGTTCTCTGCTGCAGTAGGCCGCTGTTTTCAGAGCAACAAACAGCAGACAGACACAGTTAGAGACTAGTCAACATAATTTTCATTTCATTTTTTCATTTTTATCTGTGGAAATGCACATTTTCAGAAAAGAAAAACACATTCTATGACTGAAAAGGAGCAGGCAGAAGAATAAAATCTTATTTTGCCTGCCCCTTGCTCAAAACATAAATAAGTAATAGAAGTAGATGGTCTGATAATGGAGCATTTAGCAGCTAAAGAGCCTGATATTTTAGACCAGGCCAGAGCTAAAGTGAGAATGAATGTTTGGCTTATATTCTTCTGCGTGTGTAAATAAGCAACTGTTTGCCATTCCAGCTTAATAAGGTGATACTGTGTCAATGCCAAAAAAGTGATTAATGCAGCTTTGAATTATGAGGCTGTGGTGTTTAAAGCACTACTGTGACAGTTTGCGCAAATATAATGGTGAAGAAAGAGCAATCTTCAGGGATTATTGATTTGATTGACTTGTGTAAAAATCTGTGCGTGTTGCCTGAGTGCTGGTAAATCCTGAACGTGATCATCACAACTATCTTTGGCCACCAAATAACTAAACATTTAAAGGCTACAATTACATGTAATGTGCATTATTTTGTAATGAAAACACACTATAGTAGGTCTCCAGGTTTCCTTATTGTTTGAAATATATTGCATAATCACTGTTCTTTGATTAGAACAACCTAACACATGATGGTACCCCAGGATGAAGGTTTTCTGCCCTAACCAGTTTTAACCAGTTTTGGTGGCTCATAGCCATGCTAACAGGGTGAATCAGAATAAATACTGAAGGCCAGCTCATGGACTACTGTCAGGTTGGTACATCTGTCAGTGAGTACATATTAATTATCACTTAGGCTGAAATAGTTGAATAAATACAATTGCAGTGAAGTCATTTACTCTGTGCTCGGTCTGCCAGGTTTAGTATTTTAATAGTTAAACTCATTTAAGGCAACCAGTTAATGTACAGCTGTAGATTTCTTTGGTACGTGGAAGTGGGTTCATTTTTAATGTGACATCCAAAACCACAACCACAACCACTGAGATGCATGTGACGGAAACAAATTTCATTAGCTTTTTTTTTCTTTGCTTAACATTCAGAATTCTCTTCAGAAAGAGCAAAATAAACACAAAACAAATTTAAAAAAAAATACAAATAGACATTTACAGTGAATTTAACAAAAGATTCATGATCATGAGGATTATTACCAGCTTGCAAAGGAACAAGATGACCAAACAGCAACAGTAAATGCACTTAAGCACTCTTCCCATGACTAGAAATGGCACATTATGAGAACCACGTAACTACATTGGACAGAGCAGTTAGCATATGAAATCCATTAACCCTTAACCCACTGTAGCACTGATCATCATGATACCGTCTTACACTTCTACCCTTTCCCTTTTTTAATTGCAAATGAAGCGAAAAAACTCTCAGTGAAACCATACATCAAGGCCTAGGTTGCACAAGTAGTAATAGTGGAGATACCTTGCTAAATATGCTGATGGGGGTTATCATATTTCCAAAGGCGGTGAATCCACCTGTAGTAGCTTTGCTGTTCCATACAGTTTCATTTTGTGTTGTTCATTTCAGTGCGTTTTGTTGTCTTACTGAGCCTCATATGAGTAGTCCATTTCTGTTTCCAGAATAAAGACCCTGACAGTCAGCAGTAGGTGCAGCTGGGAGCTGAAAAGTGCTGAGCCAGGGGAAGGTGGAATGTGTGGCTGACAGTCTTATATCCAGTAGTTTCTGTTTTATGATGGTGGTGCCCACACTTCCACTGACATGCCAGAGGAGCAAAACTCAGACAGCAGACAGTCTGTAATACGTAAGTCAGATATTGAGAAATTTGCTTGCATTTTTATGAAAGCCTTGAAACATGATACCAGTGCCGAGGGTATTGAACCTTCTTTCATGTCAACTGTACATGCCACATTACTCTGCTGAGAGTAAATCAAAGAGACAAACAAATATGTGCAGTCAAGTGGACTGACTCTAACTCCTATGTCAGATGAAACATGAGTCAGCCCTTTTTTCATCATCAAGTCGAAGCCGAGCTATAGAAAATACTAACGTTTATATTTAGCCTATGCTATTATAGCTATTAATCATATGTTAAACAGTATGCTGGCCCCTGCGCTGCAAAAGTGCTACTGTTTGTTGTCACCACCACATATCCTTCCGCTTTTCCAACAGCTGCAAGATGAAGAAAGATGAGTTGGTTATATTTTCTCCAGTAGCACTCTCCACAGGTTGCAGAGGGCAGAGAAGATGCTGGGAAGAAAGTATTTTAGATTTACACTCTTCAGGTCTCATTGCTCATGTGACATTTTTACATAGTGATAAAGAAAATACAGCAGGGGTCTGGTGTGAGAATGCCTGAAGTGATGATGGGGAAGGACACAGTTACCTTGCTGATAACTATGATGCCAGGCTGACTTGCAGTATAGGCTCCACTAACCTGACTGATAACTCTAACATTACCCTGTGCTTCACACATGATTGAGGATCTGAAAATGTGAAAAAATACTTTACTTTCTACTGTTAATGATGTAGTTTAAAACCTTGTGGGTATTTTATGACATTTCCTTTCTTTGATTGTGGTCTTCTGTGTTAACAACATTATGCTATGTTATACAACTTTATACTATATACTATACAGTAGAGAGACCAAGATAAACATCTCTTCTCTCTTGTCATAATTTCTTCAAACGATGATAAGTTAGCTTCCTGTGTTCTCAGTCACTGTTTTTGCTTCCTAGAAACCAATGAAAGGGGATGTGTTAGGGGGATTTGGGTATTAAAGTCACTTAAGGTTGCCCATGGCCATCATTCACTTGTGCCAGAGCATTTTCCTCAACTCCAGATAGAGTAGGGGGATTTGCAGGATGGTCTTGACTGAGGTTTGTAACCTCTGAATTGTTATTTGTGGACAGAGGGTCGTTCGTTTGTGAAGCGGACACTGAGACAGAGTTTTCAACAGTCTCTGGAGCGTCTCCTGTGCTTTTCTTTTCTGGAACAACTACAGCAGTCCCATTGCTTTCTTGTACATCATTTCCATCTACCTCTCTACCAAATGTACTCCCCTGATGTTTATCTCCAAATGTAGTACCGGGTGTCATGTCTTCTAACTCCTCATCTGTTTCTGGGAGCAAGGACAACCTTTTGGACAGCCTCTGAGGCAGGAAGCTGGAGAGAGAAATTCGGTTAGATGACCTCAGTGTTACTTGGCCATTGTCAGCTCCACCCTCTAGAAATGGTGAAGGACCGGCCCAGTCTCCAGTTGTTATCTGCTGCCTCCGGAGCTTCCGTTTCTTTAAATAGATGAACAGGAATCCTACCATCATCAGTACCAGGGCCCCACCTATTAGTCCTGCCACTACTTTACTGTGGTTTGTTTCCTTTTTGGGCTTAGCGTCTTCTCTTTTCTTTGCCTTGGTGATGTGGATGAATGGTGTCGTTGTGGCCATTGAAGTTTTGTAGAAACCTGCGGACTGCGTAGTGTCACCACCTGTGACTGTGCTTTTACTTGCAGACTCGTTTTCAACAGATTTGGTAGATGTGGTTGAAGTAGAGATGAGGTTTGTAGACTGTGTTGGACGTGTAGATGGATGGGTAATTTTATCACTGATGAGGTGGGAGGTCGATGTCTTTCCTGTTTCTTGGCTTATGGTGGAGCTGCTTAGCATTATAGCCACCCTTGTAGTTCTGGTTGGGTTGCTGGCTTGACTGGGTACCCTCATTGTTGCTGATGTTGTGACTTTAAATTGTACTTCTGCCATGGACTTCATGCCTACAGTTGAGCTCTTTAACTGAGATGATACGGGATTGGTTGGAGTTGCTGCTGTTTGAGTATTTAGTAAGAATGTCTTTGAAGGCGTTGTTTGCAATGAAGGTTTAGTGCTGGGTTTTGTAGTTTTTTCTTCTGTTGGACTTACATCAACTATGATAGACTGTGTGATGTTACCTGAGACCTCTGAGAGTGGATTTAAGCTGGACGCCTCCTGTGTTGTCAGCTGGTCGTGAGTGAACTGATTTCCCACCTCGCCTGTCATCACATTAGTGGAGTTGTGATTCTGGCCAGGTGTTACTGCACTGCTTGTTGTCAGTGACAGCAGCCACATGAAAATTAGGCTTACGAAATTGATGGTCATTGTTTTCTTCAGTCTTCTGGTGAGTTGCTTTGTCTTTGAAGCTAGAACAGAGGAAGTGATTTTATCAGAGATGCACAGTTTATAATCTGAAGCAATGCCCTGTGATGAGGAAATAGCTGAAGGGAGTTTGAGCAAAAAAAGACAGTGTTGTGAAATGTAAGCTGGTGTTGTATCATTTCCTCAAAGTGCAACTCTAAATAGCCAAATGTTTCAAGGGTATATACTGGGTATATTTAAAGCATTATAGTCAACAGTTTCATCTAACGTACATTCATCTCTCCACTTTTCTTTGGTCACATTTTACAATATTAAAATATCTTAACCTAAAGGAGGATTAGGATCAGTTAAATCAAGAAAGTAAGAGCTTGCTTTGATAACATTTTATTTTTGTTTCTTGTTTTTTATCAACTTCGCCATTATCTTTTCTCAATCACAAATCGTTCCAAGGTGCTTTAGTTAAGTTGTGGCAGGACTATTTCAGTCCATCACAAGTTGTCTATATATGGATTTGTTAACTTTGGCAGTTTTAATACACTTTTGTGTGGACATTTCGTCCCATTATTGGCTCCAGTATCAATCCAAAGCCCTAGAGATATTAGTTGGACCTGAGGCTGCACTGATAATTCAGATGATTAAAATGTACTCACCAATGACTTTACAGATGGCTTTGCACAGATAACCTCCGTAACCCGTTAGCTGTGTTGTTCCAGGATGTATTGAAAGTTCAGTAGTTGTAGGATCTTATGCCGTTAAGTGTCTGGCGCGATGTCCCTTGAATGAAAGCAGGAAGTAGCAGCATGAAGGGCTCCTCTCTGCTGAAATGTTGAGACCTCACTTACAGGAAGTGTGACATTTGAAACTGATGACAACCCTATGCATTCTCAGTCTGCTGTGCTAAACATAGTAGTGTTTCATGTTTCACAACAGAGCTTTACTAAATTAAAGAATGTTTAACAAAACTGTGAATTCTACAGAATTGAACTGAATTAACATCTGTAAAAATCCAGTATGTCCAGTAACTGGACTTTAATGATCTCCCGAGACAAAACAATTTAATGTACTGTACATGTACTGTACAATGTACACAGGGCTCTTTATTCTGTGGAGTCATCAACCATGGTGACCAGAGCAATGGACGCACACCCATGTTCACGGTCCATGTCTCTGCTATTTCAGATAGGCATGTGAACATGGACATGACTTACTTTTTGTAAATGTGCTCAGTGACTGGACCGTGCACAAATCAAATGTGTGCCATAGTCTTCCTCTCCTTTTCATGTTAACCAAGCCATGGAGTTGGCAGCATTCAACCCTGCAAGTCCACTAATGGAGACAGAGGAACCAATAAAGCAGTTGTGCCCCACAAGAGCCACCTTGCTTTTTGTTTCCAGTAAGGGTTTTGAGTGAGGTACATCTAAACATCATGGCATTTTGGATGTGATTTTACATATACACATGATTTTTCACAAGACACTTTCTGTTTACTGAACCTGCCTAGGTAAAAGCACGGTGACATCACAGAACTGTTTTGCAATTCCTTTCCAAGTGCCATGAGTAGAGCTGCTCATAGTGATGCAGCACTGCGGTTGACAGTACTTAAGTGTCTGCTCAGACACACTCGACAAAGACCCTACAAGCTTTTGTCCATGCAGTTGAAGATTAACCTCAGTCTAATTCTGCAACACTCAGCATCTGTTTAGCCTTCTCACAATAGGTGTTTTAGATCAGTCACATTTCGTCATGCACAGTGAATCATATAGTTTATTTCTGCTAACCACATCTTCAATACTTCAGTATATACCATCTGGCTAATCATTTCTTACAGTTGTGCTTTTATATGCTTTGAACTATACACTCCCTAACGAAGCAGATATAAATGTAGGGATAGTGACTCGAATTATGAATATTGATTTGAAACACAAGACATGGACACAATGCAAAATTTCATTTATTTAAAACCTGGCATTTTAACAGGCTGTTTTTCATGTACACAAGAGTTATGAAAGAACAGTAGTATTAGAAAGTCTGCAGTACAGGTAAGAGATCATAGACAGCTAAAGTAAAGTTCAAGAGAGATTTATTAATACAACAAAGACTGTTAGCAGACATTGTACTCAACTTTCTGACCATCATTTCAACATGGCTTAGGCAGCACATGAGGTTCCTGGTGGTAGATCTATGAATAGATCTTGGGATCTCTTTGATGCTTTAAAAGTGTGTTGATCTACTTGTTGGTCTACCTTTTTGTCTGTTTCTTAAATTATTGTGTCCACTCAGTTATGTTGTAAAAGAAGAAAAATGAGCCAAATCAAGCAGTCTTAAAGTACGTGTTTTGTTGTTTGTTAAGCAAGTGTGTAAAAACTATATAGCATATCATGTTAGTTGTTAAAAAGTTATACTTAACTAATTCTCATGAAACATATCATGAAAAATGTACAACTCCCTCTTTTTAAACTATTCATTTCTTGTTTCTGACAATAAGTTGGTCAAGAAGACCTCTTTGCTGCGTTACTCCTGTCCAAACACTTGGCCCAGAAGTACAGTGGAGTTGGACAGTCAGCAGCACTTTTCTTATCACCAAAAAACTCATGGTCATTATTTCAACTTAATTTTATTTGTAAATCTAATTTCTAAATGGTATAGATATTTTGAACAAATTCCACTGGTAGCATCATACATCTAAATATATACACATTACTAGGACTCAGTATTGAACCACAATACTTTTTTTGGTACTGACCAAAATGTCTGTAGCACTATCAAAAACTGTATCAAAAACTGTTGAGTGCCTAAACTGGCGTTGGATGCATTGTCAGATTTGTAAACTTGTTTAGTTATTCTTTGATCAGATAGTTCCTGGTTAAAAGCATAATTTTGCCAGATTTAGACTTTATACTACTAGATATGTAACGTTTGAGAACTTTGGCTTCTTTTCTTGAGTGAACAAAGGGTTTTGTTGAAAAATGTATTTATATAAGTACGTTTCAAACAATGCCCAGGCAGCCCGACATTTCACTGAGGTTTTAGTTAAATTCTATGAGATGAAATACACTGGAAAGAACAAGTTAAACCACAACTTATCAGCTGAATTGACTGGTTGCTGTTTGTCTTGAGTGAAGTGTCTGGGGCTGGAGTTTATTGAAGTGGGGTTACTTCCTCACACAACAAGAGGCATGTCCTCTAGATCCCTGGGAACCTCCAGGCAGGAGTCCCTGGAGCTGGAGCTCTGCATCTGATAGGCCTTCACTTCAGGATCAAAATCCATTGCCATGGCCCCTTCCTCAAGTCCTGCCCCAGCCTCCTCCCTTGCCTCTCGTATTTCAGCCTGCCTTTCTTCCTCCATCTTGCTGTCAGCTCTCACCTCCTCAAGCATGACACTGGCATCACACGGCCCAACCAGTCCCCCGACCTCCGGTTGGTCAGTTCCCCAGTAGCCTGCACCGCTCACTAAATCCATGTTGGACCGGGAGGTTCGGGGGGCGTAAACCCGGCGCTGAATGTGGTAGACTTGGCATGCCAATACCACGGTGGCAACCAGCAGGCAGACAATCAGTCCCCCTGCTGAGCCTATTGCAATCAGACCCATCTCAGTGTCGATCAAGCAGTCGGCACGAGTGCCGTTGGTGTCTGTATCAGGAGAGTTTGTGCGGTCAATGGTAGTGCGGCTGGGCTCCATGACAGGGGTCGAGTGGACACTTTGATCTTCTGTTTTGTACGGCTGCATGGTTGAATGGTCTGCATCAGTTGGACAGAACAGCAGCTGGTTGAGAAGGAGAAACAGCCAGAGAGAGGTTCTGGTGCCTTCCATTGCTCTGAAATTAAGAAACCGTTTTAGAAAGAATAAATCCTATTCAGAAATGTAGACTTTCTGTATCACTCACAGCCTGTGACTAAACTGTTTACTTTAAAGGTGAATTTAAATGCAGAGAGTGCCTCTTAGCCCTGATAAAGCACTTATTAAGTTTCATTAAGTTTGCTACTTTATGACTTTTAGGGTATCATATTCACTAAAATGTTTCACTTTTCATGTGATCAGAAAGAAACAGCATAATCTTGTATTGAAAATACTTACTTGAAGTAGTAGTATTTGGCGGTCTTGGTGGAGGGATGTAGTGAGACACCTACTGCAGTTGGACTCTTGAGATGCTCTGAACTCACTTCCTGGTCCTCTTTCTGGGTCTTTTTCTTGTCTGGTTATTTCAGGGTCTGTGGTTTGATACCACAGTTGCTGAAGAGCTCTTACAAGAAGAGAGAGACAAAGAAGAATTGTAGTTTCTCAGAACAAAACGTTCATTAGCTTTCATTAGTGCCACATATTATGCTATGAACAATTTTAGGCAGTTCAAAACTAACCCCAAACACAGTAATTTACTAGAGATGGTCTGAATTTGAATTTTGTTATATCCTTCTTCTTCTCCTATCTTTAGGTTCAAAACAGGCCAGATCAATGGTGACCTGCTCATCTACCATGTCCTCCTCACCCTCAAACCCTACTATGCTAAGCCCTATGAGATAGTAGTAGACTTAACACATGTAGGACCCAGCAATCGCTTCAAGACCGACTTCCTGTCCAAGTGGTTCGTGGTCTTTCCTGGCTTTGCCTACGAGAACGTAGCAGCTGTCTATGTCTACAACTGCAACACCTGGGTGAGGGAGTACACCAAGTACCATGAGCGGCTGCTAACGGGACTGAAGGGCAGCAAACGGCTCCAGTTCATCGACTCTCCGGCTAAACTGGCTGAGCACATCGAACCTGACCAACAGAAGCTGCCTGCAGCCACGCTGACCCTGGAGGAAGACCTTAAAGTGTTCCACAATGCCCTCAAGCTGGCCCACAAAGATACCAAGGTTTCAATAAAGGTGAGTGTGCAGCCATGGCAGTTTGTACTAAAGATACTGAATACTGAATGCTGAGTATGAAAAGATTAGATTAGCGAAGGTTAGTAATATCATTAGAGAAATTTAAGGAAGCCTTGGGTTTCCTAAAACAATCTATGTTTTCTTGCTGATCAGGTGGGCTCGACGGCAGTTCAGGTGACCTCAGCCGAGCGGACCCGTGTCCTCGGCCAGCCCGTCTTCCTCAACGATGTGTACTACGCCTCAGAGATTGAAGAGATTTGCCTGGTGGATGAGAGCCAGTTCACCCTCACCATGGCCAACCAGGGCACACCGCTCACATTCATGCACCAGGAGTGTGACGCCATTGTCCAGTCCATCATCCATATCCGGACACGCTGGGAGCTGTCGCAGCCCGACTCGATCCCGCAGCACACAAAGATCCGACCAAAAGATGTTCCCGGCACTCTGCTCAACATTGCTCTGCTGAACCTGGGCAGTTCTGACCCCAGCCTCAGGTCAGTCCTGCTGGGCATTTAGAGTTATTCTAGCAAGATTCTTTGACCTAGAAAAACACAGCTTTAATGAAAAAAATGGGGCCGCAAAGGAAAAGAGGGTCTGATCTTGTAATTGAGACACCAAGGATTTTTCTTTCTGCCAAACAAGCTGTGATTTCCGCTGTGGACATGTTGTTGTCTAAACTGCAGCAAGCAGAGAAAGCTTATCTGTTTGGTGTTTTGCTTTTGTATCAGGATTTGTAGGTACCAGAACTTCAAATCTTTCCTGTTTTGGGCTACAAATGTAAAATTACCCTGTGTGGTTTGAACAGTGTAGACACACAGGTTGAGTTAATTTTTGCTACATGGAGAAGCTATTATTTTCACTAAAATCTATTAGGAGCAAAGACAGCTGAGGAATGATAAAACTTGAAAACTCTGTTTTTGCACTACTCTTGCCAGGGCTTAACACCTCTAACTTGTTGTCCATCCCCCATCCAGGTCCGCGGCTTACAATCTATTGTGTGCTTTGACCTGCACCTTCAACCTAAAGATAGAGGGCCAGCTGCTGGAGACTTCTGGCCTCTGCATCCCAGCCAACAACACCCTCTTCATAGTCTCCATCAGCAAGACTTTGGCTGCCAACGAGCCCCATCTGACACTGGAGTTTCTGGAGGAGTGCATCTCAGGCTTCAGCAAGTCCAGTAAGTCCACTTAACAGAGCTGTTTGCAGACATGCTCTCACATATGTATACATCACTTTATAACTCATACTCTTTTTACTCTTTCTGAATCTAACCAGCTGTTTCTGATTTAGTTGACTAAAGGTCAGCCGTGGCTCTTCTATTTTGGTTGATTATGATCAACTGGATTCTCTCACTACACACACATGTTGGTTGTTCAACTCGTACTGCCCTCTTTTAAAATGCTATGTAATACCACACACTCAGGGTGGGTGACACACTTTTGTGATAACTACAACATAAACTAGAACAAGCATGGTAATAAGTTATATTGATTGTAATTCATAAGTATTGCGTGTGTTAAACTGGATCCTACATTTCCCATAATGCACCCAATAGCTTAATTTGGTTAGACCCTCCCTGCCGGGTAAATATCCACGTCTTTCAAACTCCACACCGCCAGTTTGTAGCGCTGACTTCCCCACTGGGGATCAGTAAAGGTGTATCTTATCTTAAATTTGTAGTCTTCAGTGAAACTTATCAGAGTTATTTCCTTAGACTTGACAAAGCTCCTCCAGAGCCATGAAAGACATTATATGCCTGTTTTCACAGGCTGAGTGAGTACTCCTCATTCTGAATAAACTGATCTTAATGTGGAACATCAGTGAGTGCCCCTATGAATAAAAATGATGTTAAGATGGTGCTTTCCTTACAGTAACAGTAAAGTTCAGTAGTATGAGCTACTGTAAGACACAGATGATAAGAAAGTCTCTTGCTTCTCTCTGATGTCACCGTTGGCCAACAATCCACCTTGCTGTACCTTGTGTTAGAATGTAAACCAGGAGGCGTGTCTTGCTATCGCAGGTATTGAGCTGAAGCATCTTTGCCTGGAGTACATGACACCCTGGCTGCTCAATCTGGTTCGCTTCTGTAAGCACAACGACGACGCCAAGCGCCAGCGTGTCACTGCCATTTTGGACAAACTCATCACCATGACGATCAATGAAAAGCAGATGTATCCCTCTATTCAGGCCAAGATCTGGGGCAGTTTGGGTCAGGTGAGTCTTCCACACCAACAGCTTGATAAGTAAAAATGTGCATGTGATGTTAATATGATTTGACCTCTAACTGTCTCACTGTGTCTTCAGATAACAGACCTGTTGGATGTGGTGTTGGACAGCTTTATTAAGACCAGTGCCACAGGAGGCCTGGGCTCCATCAAAGCAGAGGTCATGGCTGATACTGCAGTGGCTCTGGCCTCAGGGAATGTCAAACTTGTCTCCAGCAAGGTGAGACTCTCCACTCTGATCCAATACCTGTACTCAGCATGTATGTTATCATGGACAGATTTTGGCCAGCCCTACCAGTTTTGAAACCCTCCACATGGTGGTCACCATTACCACTGCCACTGCTAATGTTTGGTCATCTCCCTCCATGCTCAACCTGAGCAAATCACACACACACCTGTACTTGATGAAGGATCCTACTTGACCATACGTTTAGGTACTCTGCTAGTGATGCAAACTTTAAATGCTTCAGTAACATTACTTTGTTCAAATCAACAGAATTTTGAAGTAAGCTAACCTTAGCTTTGTTTGCACAGTGAGTTTTCCCATTTTCATTCTTCTTGGGACTTGAGTGATTTGCTTCTCAAGGTATTGCAGCCAGCAGTGCTCCTTTTATTTTTTCCACACACCAATGGTGTCTTGCCATGCGTCAACGCTGTGCTACGGATCAGCACACCGTAGCTACTGTAAGGCAAGGCAAGTTTATCTGTAAAGCATCTTTCAACAGCAAGGAAATTCAAAGTACTTCAGTACTGCTGCTGTACATCGACTACTTCTTCTGTCTGTATGGAGCGTCTGGTGTGTGCTACAGGCGTCAATTGACACAATGCTACACCATGCCATCAGTGTGTGTTGCGCTAAAAGGATGGAGTTACACTGCCAGCCATTTTTCAGATGCAGCAGAGAGAAGTGGTTGAGCAGCAACAACAACCACATGACATCCTGGATCTGGCCAAAATACAGAAACGCACTTGAACATAATGCAGTGGACCTGAATTACTAGTCTATCTCTGCTGTGCCACTGACATCCTCTTTTGACCTTTTGCAGCTTGAGCTGAAAATGGTATATCTTTTGTTTGCACCAGCTCAAATAGTAAAAATCTTCTTCAGACAGCCCCGCGGGGGTGTCACATCTCCTCAACTTTTTCATCCCACTTGACTTTGCAGGCCTGCATACAGATCCCACCATTCTCAGCTACCTAGGCCACTATAGTCTGACACAGTATTTAGTATAGTATAGGCAACATACTTTTAACCCCTATTTGTAACTTGAAATGTTTCTACTGACTTGGTATTACATTTAGTTTGAATAATACTTTTCCATATTGCTATATTCCATAACATTGATAGACAACGGGTGTGTTACAGCATTGACATGGTTTGATTAATTGTAGCTAAATGACAAGATGAATGAATGAATGAAACTTTTGTTAATGGTTTAGTTTCTGTACCAACTTGACACTGATGTGAGAAATCAGCATTAAATGTAATAATTACTTACTTACTAATGGAAGAAATAAATCCAAAGCTGTAAATCACTCCTGACTTAGAGTATCCAAAGAGACAAACTCATCCACTCACTATCCATCATCTGTATGCTCTGGATCCAAATTCAGCCTGCTACTCAGATAAACAAATACAACATACACAGGCAGACACAATAGAAAAGCCAGGCCCTGGCTCCTATTATGGCAGACAGCAGCACTACACTGAATGGTGGCCATTGTGAAGACTTTTGACTAAGAAAGGCCAGTCAGTGTTTAAGTTGAAGTGCTGCTCCCCTCTGTGATTTTGTGTAGTTTTACCACAGTGTTGTACTGAATTTAGGAATATCAAATTAACAAGTGTACATGGCTGTGGGACCATACGTGAGTCTTTGTGCTGGTGTTATCCACAGGGTTGCTGTCTGATGTCATGGCAGGACAGCCTACTGAGCACAATGGAGCTTTGTCTGCTGCTCTTGAACTCTTTGTCACCCGAGAGTTGAATACATGCTATTTTCTAAGTGGTTATACCCACAGCCATATTGTCATATGTATCAGCTCCATATCCAAAAACACATGCACAGCACAATGTTTACTCTGGTCTTCACTGTGGATTGCTTCATTAGAGGTCATATTTGTCAATAAGTCTATGACTATGTCTATGTTGTTTCTGCTGGAGCAGAACCTCCACACACTTGTCTATGTTTTGGCACAGGAGATTGATCAAAACATGATTAAAGAGCCACTACAACTTCTACTTGATGATATTTTATATGAGCTATACAACTTTTGGAGTTTGAGAAATTATTCATAGCTTAAGTGAAGCTACAGTAAGTCCTGAACATTAAGCTGAAGATAAACTAAAGCCTGCTCCACTCAGTCTGAAAGCTTTTTTTCAACGTTGAATGTCGATCATAGGTTAATTAGTACTGCTCTAATCATTTTTTTTAATTAACAATCGATCAAATGGTTATGTGTAATGTGAAAGGAGTGGTTTGTTGCAGTTTCCCTCAGATCTGCTGAGAGGTTTGGCCTCTTTTCCAGCTGCTGCAGACAGCTGTTTATAGCAAATACGCTCTGGTAGAGAATTACAGACCCACTGTACACTAGCTGCTCAGCACCAAACAGCACACGACAGACACGGTTAGAGACTGGCTGCTGAACATAGTGGAGCAATATTGGACTGCAAATAAATGCTAATGCAACTTTTTGCTAACATGTTCACCATAACAGCTGTATGAGCTGCTAACATGTCAGTGTTGTGTTTACAGTTTGTTCTTCTTCTCCCAAGTGGTCAAAGCATTTAATGCAGCTTCAAGCTGCCAAAGAGATTCATATAAGTGATGGCAAATGTGAAATCCTTCAAATGTGAATTATTTCGACTGTTTCTAGATCAAATTAAAATGGCACAACTGGAACACCATATCCAGTAATAGAATGAAAACAGGGCAGCCGCAAGACATGTTGTGTTTTGATTTAGCTGAAATATTGCTAGTTAGCTGCTAACACTGGAGCAAACACAGTCACACCCCGTTGCTGGCTAACTATCCATGTTTGTGCTTGTACAACATTTGATTGAAAGCAGCAAGTTCACATAACTTTCCTGACATTACTGAAATAGTGTTGACTCCTGAACACTGCTGCTCTCTGAGATCTGATCTATCTGAGCGGAGACTTGTGATGAATTTGGTTGGATCAATAAGCCATATTTTTCTTGCCACCTAGATGTATTGTAATGATACTGCATTGGATTTGTCATGATAGCTACCTATTAACGAGTAATGTTTAATCAGCGTATGTGTAATGTAATATGTAATCAGCCATCATTTTGAGAATGATGTCAAAAGTTTGTCTTTTATCTGTGGCGGGTGTTTCAGTGTTGGTCTTCTCTTACTCTTTGTGGCAGGTTATCGGTCGGATGTGTAAGATCATAGACAAGACGTGCCTGTCGCCAACGCCCACCCTGGAGCAGCACCTGATGTGGGACGACATTGCCATCTTGGCACGCTACATGCTCATGCTGTCCTTCAACAACTCCCTGGATGTTGCAGCCCACCTGCCCTACCTGTTCCACGTGGTGACCCTGCTGGTAGCCACCGGGCCGCTGTCCCTCAGGGCCTCCACCCACGGTTTAGTTATCAACATCATCCACTCCCTTTGCACCTGCTCGCAGCTCAACTTCAGTGGTGAGGACCTACTTCAGCCATTTGATTAGGCCAGCGACCTGTTGTCGTAGTATGGATAAGCCTTCTGTTAAATTCAACAATCTTGCAGTGCATGTTGGTGACTAATATGAGAGCAATCTGAAAACTAGGAGTACTCGAGCTAGCGTACTCATAGCAGCGCGGAGCACACAAGCACCATAGTGGATGGTCCCCAAAAAAATAACAGCAACTTGTGTCCGATCAAAAATAAATGTTTGTTGTTTTCAATGATTACAGAGGAGACAAAGCAGGTTCTGAGGCTGAGCCTGACCGAGTTCTCCCTGCCCAAGTTCTACCTGCTGTTCGGCATCAGCAAAGTCAAGTCAGCCGCCGTCATCGCCTTCCGCTCCAGCTACAGAGACCGCTCCTTCTCACCGGGCTCCTACGAGAGGGAGACGTTCGCCCTGTCCTCCCTGGAGACCGTCACTGAGGCCTTACTGGAGATCATGGAGGTCAGCAGAGAATATCAAGCTAACCAGACATCTGTTTTTCACTCCTTCTCTGGCCCCCAATGCATTTATTTCATATATGAAAACCCAAAGATCCCAGCGAGAGTAGGGAGGTGGCACAAAATGTTATCATAATAAACATGTCCATATCCTGCAATAACAATATTTGGTACATTCAGTTTGTTAAATGCTTAATTTCATTGTGGAACAAAACAATCAAAGAAGTTCTACTTCAAGATAATCTTTATTATCAACATAAAACTGTTTGCTACAATTTAACCTTCTTTGTGTGGGAGGTTAACAAACACAAGATGTTCTCTGTTTGAGGGTCCAATGTTTCCCACACGTTGACAACTTATTTATGATAGATCTACCAAATCTATCACAATAAAAGCATGTTGCACCACTTACACTGAAGCTCACTCTGGTCTGCAGCTTGCTCTGTGTGCATTCTCAAAGCAGGAGATTTGCTGTTATCTGTCAGATTCAGTCTGTTTGCTCTGTGTCGTCTGTCTTCCAGGCTTGTATGAGGGACATCCCAGCCTGCAAGTGGTTAGACCAGTGGACTGAGCTCGCACAGAAGTATGAACCTCCTCCATCTTATGTGAATGCATCTATGTTAAGAACGTGAATGTGCAGTGTGGAACATACGTTTGTGTGTGCTTGGATTCCAGGTTTGCCTTCCAGTACAACCCATCTCTCCAGCCCAGAGCGCTGGTGGTGTTTGGCTGCATCAGTAAGAGGGTGAGCCACGGCCAGATCAAGCAGATCATCCGAATCCTCAGCAAGGCCAGTCCTCTGCTCAGCATAGACAGGGTGAGAGCGCACACTCTGTGAAACCTATGCTGTGACTCGTGAACATGACATGTGTTTCAGTTCATGAAAAATCTAGAAGAAGGCACCCTGTACTTTTGGTTAGGCGGATTCACCTGCACCTGTGAATGTCTTCCACGCATCAGTACCAACTTGTCTGTCATCAGGAGGCGGACATGTTTCCATTGCCATGGCATGTGTAGAGTCAAATTCCAGGCACCTTTAACCGCCAGGCAACAACACATTTATTCAACAGCCATCAAGAGGGGACCATGTTCTGGAAAACCTGACACTGCAGATGTTTTTCAGTTCAAACTGAGCTCTGCAGTGCCCCTACACTGCTTGATCAGCCATCAACATTTTTTTGCCTCTTCCTTATTCTGCAGGCAAACAAGGTGTTAAATTCTATATGAAAAGTTAATATATTCATGGAGAAACTATTTATACAATACATGGGGTTTACATTGTTTGTCTTTAAGGATTCATGAAATAACGTATGGCTCCCCAAAGGTCAATATTTTGGTAAAGTAGCCTTTCTTGTATTGAGAAGATGGAGTACACCACACTTACTGTATAATAATAATATCTTTAATGTGTTAATGATAATCCTCTTCCTATAATCAGTTTGTATAATAAGCACCATAGATTTCTTTTTCTTTGCTTGCTGCTTTCTTTGATATGCTTTCGTGACACAGATGTCATGCTCATAAAGCACGCAGGTTATTGTGAGGTGGAAAAAAAGATAAGATCCCAGAAGGTCACAGATTTTCTTCACCAATCTGTTTCTGTTCTGAAAATATGGAAACGTTTCACTTTATACAGAGATATTTGATTTAATGTGACTTTTAGAAATATTGATGCAGGTTTGCGGAGGCCCCGTACACATTTTCACTGTGATAAGTTGTCAAATCTGGATGATATGCACATCAATAGTATTCTTAAATTACAAAAAGATGGTATTGTGCTTGGTATTAGGCTTTTATGTAACAGGGTTATTAGGCAAGGCAAGGCAGCTTTATTTAGAAAGCACATTTTAAACACAAAGGCAATTCAAAGTGCTTCACATAGGCAAAGAAAAGCTTTAGAATGTTACACAATTTTCACGTCATACTTTGATCAGAAGCTTTCTTTGGTTACTTGGATTGTGTTAGTAACAGCTTGTCAGAACAGTGAAGGCACAGTTGAAAGCTCTTTCTTTGGCGTGTAATGATTCTCTATATAATTTAATGTGTTACTATCCTTCCTCTCCCTGCGTCTTGCTCCCGTTCCTTCTCTCACTTCCCCCTTCATCACAGGGTCTGGAGAGCTGTCTGAAGGGGCCGGACAATTACAACAGCCAAGTATTGATAGAGGCCACAGTCATTGCCCTGACCAAGCTGCAGCCTCTTCTCAGCAAGGTATACAACCACTGTAGATCCACCTCCAGCCACAGCAAAATGCCACCACTCTGTTTCATCACTGCTGAATATTTTCCAACGCGAGCCTTCGGTTTTTAGAAACATTTGTTTTACTTTACCTGCAGCTGTTAGTTTGGGAAAGAAAGATTTTACTTTGATGATGTTTCTCAGTTTCATCAAATTACATTTTTTTTACAATTGCCAAGTGGCCTTTCTCTATACAAATTCATTTCTTTAAAACTCTTCACACAGTCAGCACAGTAGAAGTCAATGTGGACTAAACTGTGGCTCACCTTCCATTGCTTTGACACAAAATGTATTCAATGACCACATCTTTCAAATTTCATGAACTGTTTTCTCCCCCAAACTCAGCCAAACCTCTGTGAATTTACTCTCCATTTTGCACGTTTGCATACTAATGTCAAAACTGTTAAACTTACTTTAAAAACCTAAAAAACATAATTAAAAAGAAATGAAAGATAAAAATGCATAAACCCCTGATTGAGACACTGAGTGCCTATTTTCACTCCTTGATGATCTCTGTGAAAGACTCGTGCCAGGTGAGGAGAGGGGGCAGGAAGGGCAGAATCCAGAAGGCTTTGTGATTGTATGGGACGATGTAGCGTTTCACCGTCTCTTCCAGTCACAGAGGGGGAGGGATCCAACTTGCAAAAAGATTATTCCAAGGTTTATTAGCAGAGAGGACATAAGGTGTGACGTGGATGAGAACTTGTGGTCAAATGCAGAAGACAGGGTTGACTAGCCCTGTTGTATTTCTATATCTGTGACTATCCTATACAAGTATGTATAGTGAATATGTAGAGCTTTGGATCACATTACTTGGAATTACTCTGCAAAAATAGAAAAACAGGAGCCTATTTTGATTATATTGCAACATTTCTGTGACATACAGTGTGAGGCAGCACAATCCATGCAATGAATATGATATTGTAATGAATATTAATTTTTCAGTATTTGAAACTTCAACTATTAGAATGCCTGCTGTGTTTCTGGCTGACGTTTTGGCTGCAGCAGACTCTATGTGGAGCAGTTTTCCATTTTCTATAGCAACTTAGCAGAGTTCATGTTTAGGTGATGAGCAAGAGAGAGGGATTGTCTCCCCCTCTGGAGGAGAGAAGGAACAGTCATCAAAGATGGTGTTGGATTATTATTTTCATGAAGGCTGAGAAAAGTGCTGAGTTATTTAAAGTGGAATATCTATGCTAGGCTAAATAAAAAATGAAGATTTAGATATTTATAAAATAAAGTTCTTCCATTCATCCCTTCATTGTCAGTTTTAGAATTTGGTCTTTATTTATGTCGTTGACAATAACAGCACATCCCACCCTCGCTTTTTTCGACCGGCCACACTGTGTATGAGTTGCTGTCCAAACAAACCCACCCAATGTGTGTGTTTGCAGGAGTCTCCCATGCACAAAGCTCTGTTCTGGGTGGCAGTAGCTGTGCTGCAGCTGGATGAAGTCAACCTGTACTCAGCTGGAACTGCCCTGCTGGAGCAGAACCTCCACACTCTGGACACAATGCGCGTCTTCAATGACAAGGTAAAACACACATACAAACACACACTCAGCTCACCTATTGCCACAGTTTAATGTTGTGTAAACTAAATACCAATACAGTCCTCATAGTACAGACTCTCACTCAGGCTGCACTGAGAGGTGTTCAAGGACACGTGATGGTGTAATTCAACAGTAACTTCACACTAAATCCATATGTACGCCCTCATTCTTATACTGTCATTTGATCCTGGTCCCACTCTATAGTGTTCATTGCAGTGGTAGTTATTTGCACAGTAGTTATTGGTAAAGTAATGCTGCACGTTAGAGCAAAACAAATTGTACAAATGATGTTGCCTAAGACTTCACACCGCCAATTACAAAGCTTTCTACTACTTATTACCACTAGTGGTAGTATGTGCGTTGGAATGCATTCTTTGAAGTGAAGAGGGCCTGTTCAAGCTAAAATAGGGTGTTAAGTTGCTCTTTAATGTTGTATCAATGCAGATTCACCTCTGACAGCATTAAAAGGCCACCTTTGTAGTATAAGATAAGATAGAACTTAATTTATCCCGAGGGGAAATTGCTGTGCAGCAGTTACAGTGCAAAGTAGGAAAGAGTGCAAACAATAAAAAAATTAAAATTACCAATAAGGTGCAAATCCAAAATATACACAGGTTAACGGTAAGGATCATAGATAGCACCCCGTGCCTCTTCTGTGCATCTCTCTGCCTGAGATAGATGAGTGTGTTTGTTTGCCACAGGAAGAAAGGATTTCCTGTGGCGTTCTGTGGTGTGTCGTGGTGGTAACAGTCTGCCGCTGAAGGTGCTCCTGTACGTGAGCAGTTTGGTCTTTTATGATCCTCTCAGCCCTCGTCCTGCACCTCCTGGTGTAATGTCTTTTAAGACTGTAAGTTGACATCTGATGGTGCCTTCAGCTGACTGCACCACCCTCTGCAGAGCCAGGTAGTCACTCTTGGTGCTGCTCCCAAACCAGGCGGTGATGCTGCCTGTCAGGACACTCTATATGGTGCAGGTATAGAAAGTCTGTAGCACCTTGTTAGGCTGTCCACCCACACCGCCTGAGGTCTGGCCGTCAGGAAGTTGGAGATCCAGTTGCGGAGTCTTGAGGGGATGATTGTGTTAAACGCTGAGCTGTAGTCCACAAACAGCATTTTAACATAAAGTCAAGGTGGGCCAGGGCAGTGTGGAGGAGATGGTTTGCGCCATCGTCCGTGGATCTGTTTGAGCTGTGTGCAAACTGCAGCGGGTCCATGGTCAGAGATAGTGAGGAGGTGATGAAGTCCTCGGTGAGCCTCTCAAAGCACTTCATCACCTCTTCGGTGGGGGCTCCCACCTCTGATGCGACGGCTTGTCAGCTGCTGGTAGTGTTGGCCTTGAAGCGTGTAAAGAAGGTGTTGAGCTCTTCTGCCAGAGAGGCAGTTGCCAGTCACCGTCCTGGAGGAGGTTGTTTTGTAGTCTGCTGTGCTCCGTAGTCTCTGCCACAAGTATTTGGAATCAGTCTGTTGGAACTGTGGTTCCAGTTTCTTTCTAAGCGTAGCTTAGCCTCCTTCACTACTCTACAGATGTTGTATGATTCAGCTGTTATATTTTTCCATGTTCCCAGTAGCAAGCTCTGTGGTGTATGTGGTTGTGTGGGCCTTCAGAGTGTCAGGGATGGTGATCCACCCATGGCTTCTGATTTGGAAAGATTCTGATGGTCACCTTAGGAACAATGTCGTCCGCTAATTTTCCAATAAATCGCACAACAGAGTCCATCAACACCTAGATGTCGTCATCAGAGTTGCGCCCAGTCAGTGTCACACAGAGTGTCCTAAAGAGCAGTCTCTGATTGGTCAGTCCATCGTGTGATCTCCCCTCTGAAGAGGAACTTTTTCAGCCGTTGCTTATGCTTAGGCAAGAGAAAGATGGCGACGTGCTCCTTGAACTGTGTGTAGCAGTGGTCCAGAGTCCGTCCACCCCTGGTGGAGCATGTGATGTGTTTCAGAAAGTTTGGCAACACCCATCTGAGGTTAGCACTGTTGAAATCAACAGCTATAATGACGGCTGTGTCTGCGTGGTTAGCTTGGTAGCTAATGAGGGCATCATGCAGCTCAGACAGAGCAGTGGCCATGTCTGCCTGTGGTGGAATGTAGACCCCACTGAAGATGACTGAGGTGAACTCCCAGGGAAGAGAGAGAGGGCAACATTTGATGGTCAGGAGCTCCAGGTTGGGCGAACAGGAGCTCGTGCTGTCGCACCAGTTGGTATTTACCATGAGACATATTCCCCCTCCCCTTGATCTTCTCTAGCTGTATGGAGGATTGCAGATGTGTATGTTTAGTAAAAGAAATGGAAAATGAATAACACACTGAACACAAAGTAATTTCATTGAAAAGAAACTTTGTCAACAAATTTTTGACTCACAAAGTACATGAAGAGACCGACTACTGTGTGCAAAAAGTGGATTGTGAGGGGCATCTGCCAGTGAATGTTTTTAAAAAGTTTCCTCTTCTCCTCCCAATGTGCTGCTCCAGAGTCCAGAAGAAGTGTTCATGGAGATCAGGCGTCCTTTAGAATGGCACTGTAAGCAGATGGATCACTTTGTGGGCCTCAACTTTAGTGCCAACTTCAACTTTGCACTGGTGGGCCACCTACTCAAAGGTAAAGCAGCCACTGATGGGGATAAACATTCACAGGCAGTCATTTAATGTTCAGTACAGGGTGGTTTTGTTGGATCATTGGGTGAACATGTTCATATCAATCACATATATAGAGAAAACACAATGACCAACAGTAAAAACAAGATGAATCTGCTGTCAGTGTGATTTAGCATTTTCAAACTATGCACATAGTTGCTTCGGGAAGTCAAAGTCAACTTTAGACAGAGTGATGGTGAACACCACTACATAGACAGTAGTATTAAAGACATTTGGATCTGTGTCTTGTCCTTGACTGTCTGTCTTTGTGTCTGTAACTTGTGTCTCTAGGCTACAGACACCCATCACCCACCACAGTAGCGAGGACAGTAAGAATCCTGCATACACTGTTGGCTCTCATCAGCAAGCATCTGAAATGTGACAAGTTTGAGGTCAACACCCATAGTGTGGCCTATCTGGCCGGTAAGTAACTCACTCAGTGGCATTTTACATACACAGTACGTCCTCATTTATGCATTTCAGCACTACGGTACACTTGCCTATTACACCATATGAAATATCTGCCAGCTACTAAAATCATGTTCATATTTCATTGAAAGTTGAACATGATGACTTGTGCATTTCACCTTTTTAGGACAGATTTTCTGTTTTGTAGATTTACTTAACGAAAAATATGGAAACACATTTGAAAAAAATTTTTTGCATGTGAGAAAGTTGAGGCACCGAGTTAGTTAGTATTATATTTACTAACACCTGCTACCTAGAGGAGGCAGCATCCAGTCATTTCTTGTAGCTTTTACGTAACAAATATAGAGCAAGTCTATGAACCGTTACCTGTTCTTGGTTATGGTGGTCTGGTTGGTTTGGGTCTGCCTTGCTATCATTGATGACCATCATCCCTTCTCGTCGTTTTGTGTAGCACTGCTCACTGTATCTGAAGAGGTCCGAAGTCGCTGCAGCCTCAAACACAGGAAGTCGCTACTGATTTCTGACCTCTCCATGGACCCAGTACCCATGGACACCTACTCCAGTCACATCACTGATCCCAGCTGCAGGTGAGCCGATGAGGGGAAAGCCAAGGATGAAGCTGTCTGATCCATCCACAACAGAATAGGCAGACTAGTCGAAATTCAGCCCGATGAGCACGTTCATGAGCTTTACTCACTTTAAGTTGGAGATTTCGGTTTTCAGGGTCTGTGTTCTACTTCTTTGGTACAAAGCTTGACCGCTGATCACTTATCATAGTCACAGTAGAGTATAAAGTTGACAGCATGTTAGAACAGATACCCGCTTGCCAGTTTTACCTCTTCTTACAGTTGAGCCCTTTGCAAAATCCAACAGGTGTGACCTCCTAGTGACTAGCATAGAGATTAGTTATGAGAAACATGTCATAACCCTGTCCCTGCTATTGTTTTGCTAATATTGACTGGATTTTTAAAAAAAATCTTAAATCTGTTTCCTCATTTCCTTCCTTTTATGGTCTTTGTAAAGTTAATGTTATACCTCAATTTGCAAAATTCAAGAAGCGGTGGCTGCTGCATTAAAACAAATAAAGATAATAGTTTAAAAAAAAAGCTGAACCTTAAGAACAGAATTTCTCTGTGATCAATGTGTGTTTAGCTTTGATAGGTCATTTGAAATAAAATGTCATTGTCTAGGTTTTAGGTTTTAAATGAGTCATCAAGTTTTCGTCTGTTACCTGACCTTTGTCCGTTCACCTTCCTCTCAGAACTCTGCGAGAGACTCAGCCGTGGACGTCACCTCAGGTTTCAGAGCGCTACCTTTCAGCCCATCCCTACCCTACAGTGGGCCAGATCAGCCCACGAACACGCAAGTCCATGAGCCTGGACATGGGTCAGCCCTCACAGGCCAACACCAAGAAGCTCCTGGGTATGACTTATCCCTTTGCTATGTACAGTACATGTTGATCTTTGCGTAGGAGGAGCATCCATATCCATAAATAAAATCTATGTTAAACTTCCAGATTGTAAATGTATTTGTTGTGTTTGTTTGTTGCCAGGCACCAGGAAGAGCTTTGATCATCTCATATCGGACTCTAAAGCACCAAAGAGACCGGAGATGGAGTCGGGTATGACCACCCCTCCCAAGATGAGGCGTGTTGCAGAGAATGACTACGAGATAGGTGAGAGTACTATCCTGACGTTTCCTTCTACGTTGCAGTTTGTTTGAGGAGATATTTAATGAAAATCCTCCATGTTGTAATTACAGAGACACAAAGAATTGGTAACTCTCACCTTCGCAAGGTGTCTGTGTCAGAGTCCAACGTTCTGCTGGATGAGGAGGTGCTGACCGACCCAAAGATCCAGGCTCTGCTGCTCACTGTGCTGGTGAGGAAACACACTCCACGGTCTTTACAAAATTCAAACCAGTGGAACATGACGGACACTAATCAAATGCTGTTACTTTGTCTCCTAGTTACTGACTCTACTTGTTAACAGACTGTTGCTCTGACTTTCCAGGCCACCCAGGTCAAATACACCACTGATGACTTTGACCAGCGAATTCTGTACGAGTACTTGGCTGAAGCTAGCGTTGTCTTCCCAAAGGTTTTTCCAGTTGTGTAAGTAGCCAGCACATCACCTTTCTCTTCGTTCTGAGCTGTCAGACTTTTTCAAAAAGATTTTTGTCCAAATAGTCTGATGTAGATGTTGTCACGGTTACCCCTGGTTCCTAGTAAATGAGACCCGACCTGGGATGTGAACAGGATCTGGTCCAACATATCTTCAGTGTAATCAGGTACCTGAAAAGATCCAGGCAGACTCTCATCATGAAGCTGCTCATTATTTGGTGGAGCATCATGCCGTTGCCAGTGTTGGTGTCTCTCTCTGTGTTTTGAGCCTCAGTTTAAATCCGCTCTAATTATCCTGGGGTCTGTTTGGACCATTGTGGACTGGTCTGTAGTGTTAGACTAGTTTTCATTTTGCTCTTAGATCAGTCTAATGCAAGTTAACCACTCTACCCCCAGGCAAACTCTGAAATAAGAGCCATATTTCCATGGTAACAATCAGTAACACCTGCTGACCAGGATTTCCATGGCAACGATCAGTAAAACCTGTGGACCAGCGTTTCATTGGTAACAATCGCTGATACCTGCTGACCAGCGTTTCCATGGTAACAATCAGTGAAACCTGCTGACCAGCGTTTCCATGGTAATCAGTCACACCGGCGGACCAGTGTTTCCATGGTAACAATCAGTAAAACCTGTGGACCAGGTTGTATTGTTACACAGTAAAATGTCTGGCAATTGTTGAATTCCTCCAGAAGACTTCTGGAATGAAGGGAGCTGAGCGTCAGCTATGTTCTCTAATTTGAAGAAAAGTCTTAATTTAAAAGTTCACGGCAAATTAATCCGACTTAAGATAGTGAAGAATTAGACAGCTTTGTGCAACAGATGTCTCATTACTATTAGTTTTAAAGCCATAGTCAAAGTCTGTCTTTGTGACACTGAAAGCTTGTTTTTGTTTGTCTTGAAAAGGAATTTATGAGTGAGTTGTGTTTGTTTTTTCCTGGGCATGCTGCTCTGTTTGAGAGCAGGCCCAAGATGGCCTGTGAAGACCTCTGTCTGATGTAAAGGCTCGGGAGAATGAATGGCAAATGATAAAGAAGCTGCTGTTAAAATATTTACACAAGAGACATTGTGTCAACTTTTTGATTGTTAGTGTAATGGACTGCCTGTGAAGCCTAGAACCAAATATAAACCCACTTCATGTACCTCACTGTGGTATTTTAAGATCCCCGGGCTTCTCAGGTTGCTGCGAGATGAACCACAAGTTGAACTACAATGTCAAAATAAAAATACTTTTACCGTTACGATAGGTAGCAGTCTCATTTCGTCAAAGCCACAGTACAAGCTGTCAAGCTGCGTTCATGCACATACATAGAGCATCATCTATACGGACTTAACAATATGTCTCCTCCTCAGCCACAACCTGCTGGACTCCAAGATCAACACTGTGCTGTCCATGTGCCAGGACACCAACCTCCTGAATCCCGTCCACGGCATCGTCCAGAGTGTGGTGTACCACGAAGAGTCACCCCCCCAGTACCAGCCCTCCTATTTACAAAGTAATACACGCTGACATTTTCACATTCTGTACAGGCCAAGCATGTCAAGTCCACCAGTCATACAGCTAGGACACAACTGTCACAGCTTTAAGAAAATTCCTTTTTTAGGTAACAGGTTAATTGAAATGTGTTACAGCTCTGTACTTTTGTAAGTAAGCATTTTCACCCTGTCACCTCTCCCCTCCTTCCCCTCTCTCCCTCCCTTTCATTTCACAGGCTTTGGCTTTAATGGACTTTGGAGGTTTGCTGGACCCTTCTCTAAGGTATGAATGATCCTTTCATTTTCTCGCAGGAAATATTCAGCTTACTACAGCAATTACATGACAGTTCTGCAACCAGCCTGCCAATTGGTGTGGTGATATATGAAGCATTTGCCCCCCACCGCCCACCCCCAACCCGTCCACACACACACGCAGTAGAGAGGCTGGAGATCATCTGAAGTCTTCTTTGCATAACTTTACAGAATTAAAGCACGGATATACAAAACATGTGACACCTCTCTGTGCAAAAGTTGAAGCCAGACTTTTCATCCCTTCATGAAATCAATATTTCTAATCCAGAAAAGAAGGACATTGTTGCAGTATATTATTAAATGGAGGGAAGAGTTCTTTATGTATTAATTTCACTTTAGTTAAGCAGGAAGTCTCTTGAGATACATTATCTCTTTTAATGTGTGTCTTCTAATTTGAGCTGAGTTTCTTTAAAAGGTTACCAATGTGAGTATAAAAGTGAATTTCATCACATTTGTATGAAGAGACTTTTTAAATGTTTTTTCTGGTTCATTTGTGCACCTTGTCGACTCAGACCTGGCTTCATGGGGGGCGTTCAGTGGGTCTAAGCAGCCCCTTAGTGGAGTGCTGCCTCTGTGTCCTTTTTTATACTACCACCGTAGTCTTTCCATAGGTAGATTTAAATTAGGAGTTGAATGATTAACAATGAATCATGTAGTGCAAGTCAAATCATCTGGACAAGGTGTTAATGTGTTAATATGGTGCAATAATCAATAATAATGAAGGTGGTTACACTGACTGAGCACATACTGCATCATGAACACTGTTGTTATTATAAACACCCATCAGCCTAACATTTTTCATCTTCTCTGCCCTCCCCACACACACACACACACACACACACACACACACACACCTGCCAACCCTGCAGCAAACACAGATACCAGACTATGCCGAGCTGATCGTCAAGTTTCTGGAGGCGTTGATTGACAGCTACCTGCCAGCGGCTGACGAGGAGCGAGGGGAGGAGCAGCTGAGAACGCCCACCTCCCCCTACCCCCCCACCAGCCAGAGCCAGCTGAGCATCACTGCCAACCTCAACCTGTCCAACTCCATGACCTCACTGGCAACCTCGCAGCACTCACCAGGTCACACACACACACACACTGTTGATGGAGAATCACACTGCACCACAGCTCCTCCTCCCGTGTTCTCTGTCCCTGTTAACCCTTTTGACCTCTAAACTTAGTCAAGGTCAAATCAAAATCTGCAACTGATTCAAGTCACAGTCCAGGACCAGAAATCTACTTCCCAGTCTGGTGCTATTGTGTTTCTTTGAGCCCCAGCCGAGATTGACTGTAAATATCTAAAGATGAATGTTGCCTGGGCTGCAAAACGGCTGTCAGTCTACAAATGCAGGAAGGAAGCAACTCACCTGCTTATGCTACAGCACCCCCTGTTGTTTGATGCATTACATATCAGATGCAGGAGCAAAATCGGTGATAAAGAAACACTTTAAATGATACCAAATGTGTCTTTTTTTATCATATTTGACATCAGCAGACAATCCTATGATTTTAGTGCAGTCAGCAGAGTTAAATCTTTGAGCCATGTCGGTACTTTACTGCATGAAACATGTTAATAAGTAAAACCAAGTTTAAAGTATTGTGTTTCATACTGTAGCTTCTTCTCCACCTCTGCAAGGAGCTGCTTGAAAGAACTGCTACAAGGCGAGTGTCACATGACCGACAGTGCCAGCATCCATAGGCTACCTGTACTGTAAATTTGCAGATCATACTCGCTCTGCTGCAGAGCAGATTAAAGGGCTGAAGGATGAAGTGGACCCGCATGTTTGTGACCCACTCAGAATGAACTCACGGTCCACTTTTAGACCGCGACCCTCCAGTTGGGTACCACTGGTTTAGGGGAAAGTCTGAGGAAATGTTTGAGTTATTTTGATTCTGTCCACAGATGTGTTTAAAGCAGTGTGTTATCTATCCTCCCTGTGGTCCTCCAGGTGTGGATAAGGAGAACGTCCAGCTGTCCCCCAGCTCTGCTCTGTCCAGTGGGGGTCGCACTCGCCACGGTTCAGCCAGTCAGGTCCAGAAGCAGCGCAGCGCTGGCAGCTTCAAGAGGCCCAGCATCAAGAAGATCGTCTGATCAGCCAGAGAACACCCAGCCCACCCTCCTCCTCCTCCTCCTCCCCCTCTGCCTCCTCTGGGCCCCTCCCCCAGCCTGTCAGGCCTCATGCTGCACTCCACTTTTTACTCTTTTTATTCCCCTTCTTCTTCACGGTTGTTGCTCTGGCAGGAGAACAAGTGATTTTGTGTTTTGCATTGAGGAGGAATATTAGCAAGGGCAAACTTGATTTTTTTTCAAACCTTTCATTTGAGACAGCTGGTGGTGGAGGAGAAGCTGCTGTTGAATCCTGTCTGTTCTCCTCTGGAGTCAAAGTTTAAGCTCTTCTTCACGGATGTTCAGCAGCAGTTTGAGTCTTCTGCAGCGACGGAGGTCACACATGTGAAAATATTGGGGCGGAAAAACCCTCTGAGGCCGACGAGAATACAGTCCAGACATCAAGGTTCTGTTTGGACATGGACTCTGACATTTCAGAGACGGTTTACACAGGGAGGAACCAGAAACTGAATTCTGTCTTTACGCTGAAGTTTGATCCATAACGCGTCCCTTGGCCTTCCTTATGACTAAACACTCCTGTGTCAGCCAGAGGGACCAAATGACAGCAGCAGGGGGGGGGNGGGGGGGGGGGTGCGCATCTGTGAGACAGGACCTTAACTCTGGACCTGCTCGGACATCTCAGCTCCCCTCTCCCAGTCCTGTACATATTTTACATAGAACAGAATCTGTATAACTAGTCCTTAGTGCTAATTTAGATGTTGACGTTTTCTCCATGGTGTGCCTTTGTCAGGGTTTTTCAATGTGTACAATTTGTAAAGTAAAAGTCAAACCTTGCTGGGGACAAAGAACAGGTACTAATTATGGAGGCGAGCCGTCCATATCACCACGAGTTCACACGAGCTGCCTCAAGACCGGCCTCCAATGATCGTCAAATATACAATCATCCATATACCCTGTTGCCTGAAAGTATTTATCCTGTACAGCTAGATAGTGCTACACAAATCTTCTTCTTTTCAAACACTTTCCAAAAATCTTCTTTTCAAACACTTTTAATGTATCAACATGAATATTGCAAAACACTAGGGGAAACGCAACCGTGTAAATAGCTCCAAGCTTCTTTTTTTTTCTTTTTTTCGCCTTCATTTAGCTGCTTTTTGTTAGCTATTTTGAACTGTGTTTTCAGCAGCCTAACATTTTAATTTGTTTACACAGTGACAGAGAAAATTGTGTAATAGGCAATAATCCTCAACTCTCAAACTCCTTTGTCAACCACCGATTTTATTTGTGCAGCAAACGGGGAGAACACATCACTAAGTCAGCTCGGTGCAATATGATGCCAACTCCTGAGTTGCCTGTTAACATAGAGATTTAGCTCTTATTGATTACCTCCAATGACCATTTGAATAGAAAAGAGGCAGTTTGATCCCATACACACACACACACACACACACACACACACACACAACCATCAGAGGTTTGCCCTGTGGGCTCTTTAGAGGAAAAATCCACTGTAAAGAAGCTTTGACACGGTTTGTCAGTATCATTGCAAATTTCACAGTCAGTTCATATCAATACCTTCTACATCCTTTTTTGCAGAGTAAAAACACATTTCTCTATACAGAATTTTATTATTTAAAAACAAAAGCTGATTGGACTTGACGGTTCGCAGCATCAAGACTGTGAGATGTTTCCAAAGTAATGAATAAAGAGTCACACCTAAATTAAGCCAAACTTCTCAAAAACATCAGTGTTTGATGTCTGAGCCATTTCTGATCAGCAGATATATGATCAAAGAAGTTAATGAGACTTAGAATGTGACCAAACATATGGTGCCAACTGTCAGTGCTTGATGTGTATGCTATACTGTAGATGCAGGTCTGTACTCGGCTCAAATGTTTGGTGCATTCCTTTATTCCAACACAACACTGTATCTGATTGGGGGTTTTCCAGCATTTCTACAGTGTGGTGAAATAGTGGGAAATATTTCACAGCCCTAAACATAAACAGTAAACATCTGGTTTTGGTCTCAGTCCTTCATACTCAAACCCTGATTTCAGAGCTCCCACTTCGCACCATCAGACGGGACGCAGGTCGTCACACCTCCGGTCCAGCTGACATAGATTGACGAGATTCCTCAGTGGAAGAAGGTGGATTTTTCCTGTAAGAGCTTTAGTAATAATAATTCATGTTATTATTGATGCAGAGGCCAGCTGTGTCATTTTAAACCAACCGTCTGTACCCTCAGAGCACATCTGGGAGCAGCACATCCTCTGCACCAAACTCTGCTCTCCACTGCAGGAGGAGTCTGCTTTCAGAAACATGTTCTGGGCACATTTTGAGAATGCTCCAACACCAACTCTACATTACTGCTGACTTTTCCAAAGCATGCTGCACTGTTTTAGATAGCTGAGTGTGTTTCTGACCTTCCATTTGTTTCGCAATGTTTCACCAAATCACCATTCAGAGAGTTGAAAGTTGCTTGACGTAGCTAATCCATCACAGCGAGCACCATGTCTGTTGTCAGTGTTCACTTCGAATCGCTTGTGGTAAAACAGTGCTCACTGACAACACAATCTGCACAAGAACACGACACACATCTGCACCGTTACACCGTTAGCCCGTCTCAGCTCATCACAGATGTGTCTGTCGGTGTGTATGTCTGCAAAAGAGTAAGAAGAAATATCCAAGATATGTTTGAGGCCATTTAGAAACAGTGCCTCCATTACAGAGTTTGTCCACTAGAAACACTGACCACTTTATTTTCACACTGTAAAATGTTCAGTCTGGATTGGTCTCACAAATCCAGTGTGTTGGTTCGGGTTTAATCTGCATTACTGCACCACAATAATGCTTGTAATCCTTTGACAATAAAAGCAGTCATGTTGGTCATTGTGATGAATCACAGCTGCCTGCAGGTGTACTGAAATGAATGGGAACCAATGGCTGCCTGTAGAGTGGAAAGACACACTGGCAGGTCTAAAACACTATGGTTTGCTGTGGGAACGGTGGCTTGGTAGATTGGATGGTTTGGTTGAGCAGGTGTAGAATGGGACCGTGCTCCACTCGCAGCCTCCGTCCACGGCTCAGCAGGGTTGGTTCGTCAAAAACGCTTCTATCCTGCCTTAACATCTATGCATGGCAAGAGTTGAGTATTGTTGTACAACTGCAGCATCTCCACATGAGTGCTGCTCAGAGTCTGACACCGTTTTCACATTTTAAGTGTACATGCTACCTTATGGATACGTTGTGTCTTCTATTGTATTTGTCTGAGGGGATGTGTTATTTTCTTCTGTCCATGCAGCTCATTCAGTAAACACATGATTATCAGATAAATTCCATGGAAAGGGACTTTTGCCTTAGAAACAGTTTATTGTAATTCAGCCTCAAAGAATGACATAAAGCGCAGACTGAGTTTAATACTAGAAGGAATGATTAAGTCCAGTCTAGTCCAGGTTTAGCTGTGGAAGCAGAGTTTAAGAGATGAATGACTCCATCAGAAATGTAACTTTTCTTGTTGCCCTTGTCTTGTTGTCACTAACAGATCGTATGAAGGGAACCAGGACCAAACCAAGAAATCATTTTTCCACTGCTGAAACATCAGAACATTGAAAGTTGGATGATTGCCACCGAAGTTAGTGTGCTTCAAACAAACTAGTTCACACCACGTATCGTCTGAACACACGTGAAGGCAAAAGTCTCAATACTTGTTCTGAGTGGTCGCACTCAAATCCTGCCCATCATAGAGAGGCACTGAATCATACAGATGGGGATAACGGCGCACGCTTTCCAGCAGTCTCTCCTCGAGCGTTAGTGGTGTGGCACAGTTGGACATATGAAAGTGACAGAAGAGAGAAGTTCATACCCTGCCTACATTCACACCTCCACACACTGACTGGCTGATGTGTTATTTAATTACACATCTGCCCTCTTCCCCATGTAAATAGGCCTAACCCTAGTTCAGAGTCAAGCATGGAGTTTCATCGCCTTTAAGTTGTTAAAGTCACATTTTCTAACACACAGGATGTTTGGAGCAGTGATGGGTCGGTACAGAGTGGCTTCAGGTTGGAAGGCTTTTAGGATCTAAAGTCAGGGCCGCTGAAGCTGGAAGGGTACATGTTTATTCAGATTTCAGTGTCAGATTCCGTAGAAACGTCTAATCGTATAACTCAATCCATCGTTTCTACTCGCCACTTTTCACCGTCTAACTGTTCTTAAAGCTACACTCTCCTTTTTCTAAAAAACGTCCACAAACCCTGAATCACAGAATCAGTGAGTGTACCTTTAACAAAACACAACCGGAAAAATCTGAAGGCAAGATTTATTTGAGCACCGTGTTAGCAGATTGCCATTGTTTCCAGGTTTTAGTTTGACTTGTGCGTGAATGGAAATATTAAGGATTATGTATCCATAACCTCTTAAACAAGTGGTTGACTTGCACTAATTTAAAAACAGAGTCATGGGTTTGTAAAGATGAAAAACCTCAAAATGTGGCATGTTTTATTTGATGTTATGCAAAATCTAATGTCTGTAGAGTAATAGTCTGAGTTTTGTTTTTAATGCAGTATGTGTGACAATTGTAAATACTTTGTGTACAATTTGAGATGGTATATTTACTACACTGTACATACATGTGATATTGTATCATTTTGTTTTTGTAAAGCAGTTAGTTTCTGTATAATAATATACAAATTGAACTATTCCAGTGTTAGTAATAAAATGTTTTGCTCTCCACAATGTTTGAACCTTTGTGAAGTTTAAACCCCAAACTACAATTTATTATGGTTTTTCTTCATGAAGATTAAATAAGGTGTCGATGAAGATGATTTTTTTATTTTTATTTAAAACATCAGATTTGATCATTGATTTGATACTGTTCCACATTCACAATCAGCCAGAGGTGGAAGAAGTATTCAGATCCTTTACTGAAGTAAAAGTACTACTACACTGAAAATAATCCACTACAAAAGTAAAGTATTATCAGCAAAATGTAGTTAAAGTACTCAAAGTAAAAGTGGTCATGTTGCAGTAAAATGTTCCTTGTCAGTGTGTTTCTATTATATCTGATGTTTCTGGATTAATATTACTGCTGCATTAATGTGTATGTTGCATTTTACTGCTGTAGATGTTTCAGGTTGAGCTCATTTTAACTACTTTATACACTGTTGGCTAGTTTAATCTACAGCAATGCATCATGGTCTATAAGATCATCATATGTTTGTAGCGTGGCTGTCCTGTGAGAACC
>NTHP01000352.1:382109-473051 GCA_003416845.1 Oplegnathus fasciatus | reverse complement strand
CATTTCCTTTGTCATTCTAAGAATTTCAGGTCAAATTAAACACTAATGTCAGCCTTTCCCAGAGGGTGCAGTCTTCTTACCTGAAGGAGTCCGCTTAGATGATCTCAGAGAGGAGCAACACAGGAACTTTGGTTGGAATGTATAAAGTACAACCCAGTTTTATTTAAGCTTTAACAATAACAGGCTGGTTACAAGTTATAAAAATGAAATTCCTAATTCAAATTGTCACTGAACAAAAGGTCAGACATAGTTTGTCTGACTAACATGCTTCCAAGTGTTAGTTCAATTTGGGTTTGATATAAATTAATTTGAGAATTTGTAAAGAGAGGTAGGTCTGGGTGGGGTGTGACTCGGGCGCTTGGGAAGTTGAAACTTCAACAGGTGTAGTCTATGATTCTGGAGAAATCTTGTTGATATTTGAACTCAACAGGTAAACAAAACTCCTCCCTTCAGTGCTGCTTCAAACTCACGTGAGCAACTCACAGCATTAGTTTGTCCTGTGCATGAGCACAAGTTGTGACATATTATACCAAAGTGTTTAGTGGAAATGCGGCTAAAGCGTCAGTATTTGACGACCTGGGTTGGTGGCTTTATCCGAGTTGCTCTGTTTGTTTCCTGTTTACAGATCCAAGGCTGTGTATGAACACTGGACTGTTTTTTCAGCACACACACAGAGCAGACACAGCGCACAGCGAACCGTGAGGAGATATTCACTGAATTTAACAAAAACGGTTTTGGATCAGAATCATAGACTACACCTTTAACTAAATATCATTTGTAATATCAATTTCAAATATCAACCAACAGCGAGAAGACTGGCTACTTCCATTAGTTATTCCAATAGTTATTCTTAATGCCTGCCACCGGGTTGGATTTTTCTGCGAAGTCAGAAGAAACGGTGCTGGGGTTTGATCTGGATGAATTCGAGTTGCTTCAGCCGCTAACTGAAGGTCTGCCTCCGGAGGTGCCGCCCGCTCTCCTCCCGGTAAAGTAGTCTCCATGCAGTGGGGAGTGAAGCGGAAATGTTTGTCCACAGGGACTGCTTAAATCAACACAAAATGAGAAGTTCTTTTGAGTTGCTTTGATATAATTGATGTTACTGTGCTGTACTCTTATTGACTCTTTATTTCCTTTGTATTCATGTTGAGAGTAGCAGAGGAATTGATGAATAAAAAGCAAAAACTGGTGCATATTGATTGATTGTCCCCCAGGCATGGGGCTGCAAGCAAAGTGTCTCTTATTTTTCCACATTGGAGGTGACAACCCTAGAGTAGCATAAAGAAATAACTTCACGTGTAGCAAATCATTTGGTGATTATGAAAATAAACTCAGAGGTAGCCTATTAATGTTGCATTCACCCTATAAATTATGACACATTGCTCTCCCCTACCTGACTGTAGTGGTATCTGTTTTGGTGATTTTAGCCCTATTGCACTAAAAACTAATTTTATGGTTTCCCCACCCCTAAGTGGTTCTAACCACCAAGAGGAAAAATAATATAAAAATACATTATGTGCTATATTAGAGCTAAACAAACATAACATTGAAACTGCAATTTAGCTGAGAGAGCTACGTGGTCAAATTGCTCATTAGAAGACACCTATCATATAACATACAGAGTGGTTTAGCTCAGCTATACTTATAGAGTAACTTAACACACTATTCAACTTTGCTAACCAACAGACTGTGGGCTTGGTGTAGTTTTGGTTATATTCTTGGGTAAGTATATATGGGCCAACATATGGCTGACCAACAAGGATCAATAAGAGACTTAACCGAACTCAGTTATACAAATTATTCTGCAAAGGTTATGTGCCTTATCATCAGTTCCCACAGGGCTCATTTTTGGCTTCAATAATACAGGAATCACGCAAGCATAATGTTAAATCTAAAATAAATATTGTTGTCTCATTTTCAGAAATCATTTTTTTTAGTTGTGTTCTGATGTGGCTTGAAGCATTTTTGTTTTTGTTGGTGCTTTTTGCATTTGCAGTCTGTTTCTTTACTCTGCGTGTATGAAGTGGTGATGAGGTTTTCTTCATTTGCTTGTTTTCTCAGGTTGCAGTGTGTTGAGCTGTCTCAGCCACGAAGTCTCACTGTAGGACATTAGATGTTTGGCAGGCCTCGTTATGAGTGTGTGAGTAATCCAAAGAAATTACCACTTATTTTTATAACCCTGTGGAACAGAAACACCCTGTTTGCACCCTGACAGACACCAATTACCTGTCAGCTCAGTTCGATTCTCTGTACATTCCATCCCTTCCCACTTTCTATACACAACAATTATGACCTCACTCTACCTCACATTACAGGATGGTATCATGTCATTATAGCTAAAAATATGCTGCAGTTGACTCTTGAGTTAATTAATGCTGTTCTTTGATCCTGACCTGAATACGGGTTTCCTTTATTGTACAAAGACATTATTCCATACTTCAGCATATGTCAGAGCATTAAAGTACTCACATGCTGTTCTATTCACTAACTCTGAACGAGTTCAGCCAGAGAGCTGCTTTACTACCACTGAACGTGAAGCTCATTTTCTTTTACAGTGTGTTTCAGCACTGCTCTGCTGTTGCTTAACACCTGTGGCTGTAGGCCATGAAGAATTTTGGTTTTCTAAAGGTAAATACTTAAAGTATTTGAAACACCATGGGCTAGATGTATAAACGGTAAATACGCAAAAAAAAATGCATCTGAAATTGCCTCAAGTGATGTAACTTGAGTTAGCAAAGTCATCGCAGGAGGTGATGACACTGGAGGCCCTGATCACTGACATGCATATGCACAAACCACAGTGAAACATCTATTTAACTGTGCTGCACAATTTCAGAGAAATGCATTTAATTTGTGTTGCATTTGAGCGCTTTACATGGAGATAAAACATTACACAAATGAGTACAAGTTTATACTGTGTGTGTGTTTGTGTTTTTTTGAGATGAGAGAGGAGAAACGCACGCCAATGTTGGAGGTGCTGACCATGGTGAAAGTGCAGGTGTGAAGGAAGATAGTCACACACTCGTAGCAACGATGCAAAAAATGTTTTAATAATTTACCAACATGACAGTCTTCTTCTGGGTATTGAGGGAAAAAACAGCTCAACAGACATTAAAAAGGGGATAGGACACAGGTGTGCTTTGTCATGGAGAGGAGTGTCCTCAATTACATTTACATATTGTTGGAGGAGCAAGTAGCTGCCTGATTCATATGTCATTAAAAATCACATTAGAAACAGTTCGATCGCCAGCTGAAGTTATACAGAGAATCAAAGAACATCTCCATGTAAATATCGAAAAACAACTAAACATTAGAAAGGCACAATACATTTGAGAAATGATTAGGTTATACAATGTATCAAAAACATCTCCATATAAATGTCAGAAACAGCTAAGTGTCCAGAATACAGCTTAATCAAGACACTTCAAATTAGGAGAGACATAGCAGATACACTGTCACGTAGAAATGTTGGTAAATTATAAAAACATTTTTTGCATCGTGACTAGGAGTGTGTGACTATCTTCCTTCGCACGTTTGTGTTTTTGTTAACAAGATGTACACTGTACGGCACTACAACAGCATTACACAAAGCCAAAACAGCAGTATTCTCACCTTAATAACATTAAACACATCCAGCAGCATTACAGCATTACATTCAACCTGCAAAATTATCAAAATTAGTGTCGAATGTGAAGTTGTTTGGATGAGCGGTTCTCGACAAAGCTGCACACAGCGATACTGGAGGCCACACAATCAGGCACGTTCTGAACGGGCACTGCACTAGAGGAATTATTCATATGAAAGTCACTTTTTGTTGCTTTCTTGGCAGCAAAGATCTCTGTAGTTCATCTTGGATGCAACATCCTTTTTAATGACTAGAACAGCGAGTCCACACAGTCTGTCCTGAGACACTTATATATGCAAATAGTTCTTGATTTGTTTGAACATTGAAAAACTGCCCTCTCCTGATGCCACAGTCAATGAGAGCAATCTCCCAGTTGGGAAATGTTTGTCCAATGCTTATGAGGAAATGAAGGGTTTGACGTGCTGTGTTTCCTTTGGAATTAAATCTCTGAGTATCCTCAGCTCCTGGAACAGGACCTGTGTATTTATGTCCTGAGATTCAGGCATGCTCAGTCAGTTGCTGTGCATTTGCAGATCAATATCTTCCGTTTCGCACACTTTAGTCAGATCAATGGTGAATCCAAACATGTTGTCCAACTCCCACATTTGTGTAAAACTGCACCGTCAGCAGTTGAGTTGCATGTGAGTCCGACAATGTTATAGAAGTGCAATGCTAAATCAGTGGAGTCATTTAAGAGCCTCTGTTTTCCTAACAGAGTACAACAAGGGAACTGTAATTTTTAAAAATTTGTGTCTTGATTTCAGAACTATTACATGATTACAGGGCATCTTGGGAGTTTGTTCAATCAGTGGTGATACATCATCACAGTTCTTGTGCGGTTGTTTATGTGTGTGTGTGAGATTTCCACTTGTGTTGCAAGATTTACAACATAGTGTTGATTTCATGTGGTTGTTTGGTATATTGAGCTTTTGTTTTGGGAGTGATTGGCAATGCTCGGGTTTTGAGAGTCTGGTATCACAAAAGCTGAGCAAATACAATCACGGCATGGCCACTATGTGCATGGCAAGATACCATATGGTCTTTTCTGTAATTTGCATGAATCAACCCTTAAAACGTTTAATTATTTCCTATATGGCCTGTCATGGTGGGTTAGGTTTGTGGCCCTCTAAGTCTTCAACATGCATTCTGAGATTAAAACTACAGTGGAATTGTTGGCATAAACCTCTACAAAATTTCTTAAATTCCTTTTTGTAGATTCCAAATTCCTCTAACACGCAATTATTAAAAAAAAATTCAACATTTAAAGTCACTAAGATTAGCACCATGTAGCCAACAAGGGAGGCTGTCGAAGCTGCTTTCATGACAAAGAAACACACATCAGATTTCTGGATTGTTTCCACTACATAAAGTTACAAGACAAGCTTCTCTTGGAAGTTTCTCTAACTGCCTGCCAAAAAGGGAGAGAGAATAGTTAGAACAACTGTCTGTAGTATTAGTGTTGTTGTAGACTGATTATTATACTTTGAGTGTGTACTGTAACCTAAATTCCAATGTATGCGGGTGTTTACTTTTTTCCTTTATGGATATCTTCCTGATCTCGATAAAGTATTTAAGTTCAGGCCTGAATCTCATTTGGACAGAGAGAGTTTCTTTTTCTATTGACACCAGCACAGCAGCAACAAGCAGCACCCAGCACCTTTAACCATTGGTGAGTGTCTAATGTTCATTTTGTTAAAAGCATCTTAGTGTCTCTTGTAAACTTACATTTTATATGCATTACTCTCCAAATACACTTTCTATTTGTAAAACATGCACTTATGGATTGTTGCTGTGATCTACCAGTGTGTGATTAATGTAGTTGGAAAATACAAAAAGTTCAGAATTAGATATTTTAAAATTCAAATTGAGCAGACTATTCATACATAATACTACACATCTTTCCATTTTATTTCATATTATTCTTAAAAAATATTATATAACAAAATTATGTTGTACCTTAATCCTAATTAATTTATCCGAATCAAAAATTACATTCTTGCAGGTTTAAAGGTCCAACGTAATCTGCAATAATGATCAAATGGGTATTGTATAACTTTTTACAAATTTGTCAAAATAAATGATGTGGTGGTGTGACACTGGATAATAGATATGCTGAATAATAGTTTATTATAATCATCTTAGGCTGAGGTTATGTTCCATTTTTCATTCACAGTTAAGTATTGTCCTGATTGCGGTCCTGCTTGTTGGTAAGTATTATATTCTCTACTTTAGTTTCCTTTTGAAGCCTACATCACTGATTGTCTTCTGATTTTGTCTTTTTCTTAACTCAAGGTTCACTTACTAGCTTTTACCAGAGCTTTTAATCACATCTCACGGTCATAACTAGCAGATAGATAGTAGTATGGAAATTTGGTCACATGATAAGAAGTGATCATATATGTGTCCTCGATAGTCGATAGATAGCTAAATAGATAAATAGAGTACTTCATCTTTCTCTTGCCCAAGCTCCTTGCTGTTTCACTGATTCAGTGTTCCCAACAGCTGTCACATGTGATGTCATAGTGATGCCATACAACGTAGTGATGTCATTCTCTGGTCTTCCTCTCAGGGGAGTCTTGTCTTTAGCACCATCAGAAATATTAAGGTGTTGAATGGTTTGTGGTAAGTGCTGACTCCTTGTGACTTGAAGACTCTGGTAAGATGTTCCACCAACCCAGCCAAGTAAGGGAGTCCCACTGGGATGCTTCTGGTGGTCCATGTTGAGTTGGCAGTGGCCATCCTGGTAATGAAGGCCCACCCATATGGTACATCCACACAAGTGATTTTAATTATTTTGGCTGATTTAACCTCCTCTCAGTACAGACTGAACTAAACTGACATTTCCCTGACTCTCCTCTTAGCTTTTTTGCACCTGTTAAGGGGGGACAAATTACACCACTATCATCCATATTAGTACATGGAGTCTGGTGGCGTCACATAATTACCAGCCCACCTTAAACTTGAACCGAGGCGTAATCAGCCAGAATAAGTGAAAACGCCTGTGCAGGGCCAGGATTCTCATCATCCATCCCTTGAACCCTTTGGCCCTGAGTGCCACCCAGACCTGCTACGCCTCCCTTTTTTCAGGGATTTCAACCACATCTCAGTCTTCATCGGTGAACTGGGTTGGCTCAGTACTCATCATGTGGCCTGAGTGTGGAACTTTGGTGCCAAACAAAATTTAATGGGTGGGCATTCGCTTTTTCAAGGGCAAGACAGTAAAACTGAGATTTCTTACTTAAACGACGCCATTCTTTTCTCGCCTGCCTGTGTGTAAAAATATCTTCCACTTTATTCAAATCTGAGGCTTATTGGTTTTCCATATGACAGACCTGGGACATTTCTTGGTTAACCTCATACTGTAGTTTGTTCTTCATGCGTCTTAACTTGGAAAACAAGACCTTTCACTTACATTTTGAGTGACCAGTTAGTCATTTCCATGCCACAACAATGTAAGATTAAAAGTTTAATGAAATGAGGATGTATTGGATGTTGAGGATGGATGAATGAATGATGTGAATAGGGATGGGCAGACGGAGGGATGAGGAAGGAATGAAAATGAATGAGGGAAAAGGAAAGGGAGGGTAGGTCAAGAAAACTGTGACAAACAGGACAGGGTTAACCAGTCCAGCAGACTTGACAGGTGATTGGGTGTAGCTGAGGCATAGGTCCTGTTCCTGAACCTAAATTAACTTGCTGAATTGGACAAATGAGCAGGTGTGCACTAATTTAATTGTAACTCACACAGGCCAGCTGATTCCCTCTCTCCTCGGTGCTGTCTGTTTATACCATGTTTTTCTGAGAAAACACATGGTTCCCCGTTGTCTTGATGTCCAAGGGCACTGGCCCAGGCAGCCCAGTTCAACATTCTGGCTCACACAGAAAAGTTCAACCACTATTCCCAAGGTCAAGAATGAACTTCCATACTCAGATATTGTAATTACTTTTTATTAACCAGAAAGTAACCAGCAGCGTGTCAACACAGAGAGTAACCAACAGGCTGTCAGACCTGACACAATGCAAGCCCCCAGACCAGGAGATACTGTGCAGTCTGCCCGACGAGGACACAAAGCAAAGGCCACTGGCTATCCTACCAATACTCGTAAGCAGGCTACTATATCTTTATCATATTTACATTTTATGCACATATATAAAATATATATATACGGTTGCAGTCAAAATGATTCACCCCCCTTAACCTACAGCGCAGAAGTTTTAATACAATAGGTTACATTCCTAGTTTGCTAACATTTCTATTTTAAGTGTTATTGTCAGAGCTATCTCAACTGAAGTACATATATCCCCCCTTCCTGGATGACTGTTCCAGAGTGCTGGACAGACTGGTTTGATCGAGATAACCCCTCTGGAAGTGGAGACTGGGAGATCCTTAGTGCTCTGCGCAAAGAATATCCAGAGAAGATCTGTAAAAATCCACTTCAGATTGAGGTCCAGACTACATCCGGAGTCAGTGTAGCTTCAACAGGGAATGTGATTGCTGTGTGAGTACTGGATGAGCTCCTTATGTATACTATTTGTCGGACAATGTATTCAATTAATCAGAGCATATGAAAATATATATTGTATTTTTTTGTTATTATTGTACACATGGGAGCTGTTTATGCTGTCTTTTCACTCACATTCCATCCAGTTCCACTTGACCTTCTTTTATGTTCCATCCAGGGGTCATGCATTTCTAACAAAATCTCATGCATGTACAACAGCGAGCTATAAAAGCACATTCATCAAACACAATGCTATGGGAATATCATAACCAATAATAGAGCTATATTAGTGTGTAAGTTGTCCTGACTGAACTTACTTTGTTTGCTTCTGCAGAGCTGACACAACCACAGGATTTATCTGTAAAAACTCAGACCAAAAGCAGAACATGTGCCGTGACTATCGTGTTCGTTTCATGTGTCCCCTCAGTTTCTGTGCTCAAACGCGTAAGTGTTTGTTGTAGTGGTTGGTTCTAAACATTTTAACTATTAGAATTAGTTACATTTCTTTTTCGTTAACATTTATATGTGCTGTATCATAAGTGTTATCTCAAATTACGTACCTTCACTTATGTCTTCTTTTTGTCCAGAATGCTGGACAGACTGGTTCGATCGAGATAAACCCTCTGGAACTGGAGACTGGGAGGTCCTTAGTGCTCTGAACAATGCATACCCAGAGAAGATCTGCATTAATCCACTTCAGATCGAGGTCCAAACTACATCCGGGATCAGTGTAGCTGCGACAGGGAATGTCATTGCTGCGTAAGTACTGAAAGCCCATTATATATGCTATTTCTATAACCAATGTATTCAATGGATCAGTGTGTATGAAACTATATTGTGTCTTCTGTCTTTCTGTGGTTGTATACTTGATAAATTATGGTGTAATTTGACTCACCTTCCATCCAGCTCCATCTGATCTTCTTTTAGGTTCTATTGGGGGATTATGTATTCCTCACAAAATGTCATGCATGTATAAAAGCAAGCCATAAAAGCATATTAACCAAACACAATCCTGTTTCAGTATCACAGCCAATAATAAAGCTATTTCAGTGGGAAAGGTGTTCTGACTGAACTGACTTTTCTCCCTTGTGCAGAGCTGACACAACTACAGGATTCATCTGTAGAAACTCCGACCAGAGGCGGGGCATGTGTTATGATTATCGTGTTCGTTTCATGTGTCCCCTCAATTTCTGCACTCAGAAAGGTAATCATAAGTCCATTAAGCATTTGCAATATATTATACTGCTAACAAAAATTGTCTTCCGATATTTAATTTTTTTTCATCCTTGATTTATAATTTATTTCAGTTTCCCTAATGAGATTTAATGTAAAAAAAAAAAGGACTCATAAAGGTATCAGTTTTGAGTAACAGAATAGAATTGGGTCTTTATAGGTCTAGTCATTTATGGTTGAACACTATTTCTCCATAGAGTGCATAATTTTTAACTTGCCAACAGCAGCTTCCACCTTCATTTTATTCTGTATTTTACGAGGAAGCAGAACTACAGTAAAATGTAAAATGTAAAAATGTCATATTAAGTTAGCCTATAATAGCCTATAATTCAAGTTCAGCATCACGTGTTGCCAGCTTTTTCTACTAATGTGTGAATTTAAATGAAACATATTGACAGTGTTTACAATTTAGAATATTAAAATGTTTAATGTAGCATGGGGTGATCTTCAGTCCAGTATTTATGTTTATTTTGTCTGATGATGCCGTGATCATTAGATAATAATTTTATCTGCAGTCAGTAGTTTAGTAATGACCGCTGGGCAACCTATTATTTATGAGCCACAATCAAATTTCATACTCCTTCAGTTGTCTGACAACAGAAACAGAAAAATATGTAAATGAGAAGACCTCTGTTGTAAATTCGGCTGCTTCAAAACACAATGACTGTGATCACAGAGAGCAGGAGGGAACAGAACAGAGGTTTGGGCCATTTCCCCTCCTCCATCCTTCACTTTTGCTTTTCTCTCTCTCACTCCCTTTATCACTAGTTTTGTTATGTATGTTTGAAGACAAAGACAGGAACAAATAAAATACATCAAAAAAAAGTAATTTTAATTCAACTGGCCAAAAATACAAGTATTTATATACATACATACATACAATTTCATGCTTCAGAAATGCATGCTGCTCTGTCAAAAATAACCTGGCTTGTGAAGATAGCAGAGTGGGGAAAAGAGCCATGTGTGAAACGCTCCAGTGATACGCCCGATAGAATGCCAGCAGATTGTCTCCAGCCGCCAGATGCTGTGTACATTGGCCAAGTGTTATGTCAAATGATGTACTTTCACTTATTTTCCCCTACCTGGATGACTGGTCCAGAATGCTGGACAGACTGGTTTGATCAAGATAACCCCTCTGGTACTGGAGACTGGGAGATTCTTAGTGGTCTGCGAGGTGTGTACCCAGGGAAGATCTGCAATAATCCACTTCAGATCAAGGTCCAAACTACATCCGGGCTCAGTGCAGCTGCAACAGGGAATGTGATTGCTACGTAAGTGCTAATTACACCAATTCATACTAAATTCTATTGGTTTTTTCTTTATCTTACGTACACCTGGTAGATAATGCTGTCATTTCAGTCACCTCCCACTGAGGTCCTCCCTGATCTTCTTTTTTGTCTTGTGGTGGGGATAATGTATTCTTACAAAGTCTCATGCAAACACAGCAGCAATCCATAAAATCAGAATCTCCAAAAACAATCATAAGCGATAATAACTCTATATCTCTCTTAATGTTCTCCCTTCTACAGAGCTGATACAACTACAGGATTCATCTGTAAAAACTGTGACCAAAAGCAGGGCACATGTCATGATTATCGTGTTCGTTTCATGTGCCCCATGGACTTCTGCAGTCAAAAAGGTGGCCATGAGTCCATTCACCATTTGCAAAATGCTGTGCTGCTTATGTAAATTGTTTTGCTTCTTTTCTTTAGTTGTTGCAATGCCTGGTGCAATTGGTCACTCACCAGTCATCCTGTTTCTCTTTTATTGTGTCTTGGCTAGTATGCTGGACCAAGTGGTATGACCGGGACAATCCCAGTGGAACTGGGGACTGGGAGCTGTTGCGTCATCTGAGGACAGATGATCCAAGAGGAATCTGTAAAAGCCCTCTCTACATAGATGTCGTTACGACTGACACAAATACCCCATTCACTTCTACTGGCCAGAAAGCCCTTGTGTAAGTAACTAAATTTTAGCATAAACAGTTTCAAAACAAAAACACTAGGGCGGAACGGTGGTGCAGTGGTTAGCACTGTCACCTCACAGCAAGAAGCCCGCCTGGGGCCTCTTTGTGGAGTTTGTATGTTCTCACCGTGCCTGTGTTGGGTTTTCTTAAGGGGCTCCACTTTCCTCCCATATTCCAAAGACATGCAGTTTAGGTTGATTGGCGACACTAAATTGTCAGTACATGTGAATGTGAGTGTGAATAGTTGTCCAGGGTGCACTTTCGCCCTCACTGGGATCAGCTCCAGACTCAAGTTTCAAGTTTAGTTTTATTTGTCACATATAATCATACTGGGTATAGTCATAGTGAAATGTGTGACCGCTCCTTTAAATATGCAATAAAAATAAGTGTAAAATAGAATAAGAATAAAGAATAAAATACGTAATAGATAGTAATGTTAACCATAGTAACTTTGAATAATAATTCATTAAAAATAGTCTTAGGGCAATCCTTAGGCAGTGTCCTCATTCAGGATCCTAGTGGCCTGAGGGTAGAAGCTCTTCCTGAGCCTCTCAGTATTGGCCTGGTGCATCTGGTATCTTCTTCTCGACCGCAGCAGGGAGAAAAGGCTGTTATCTGGGTGGTTGGGATCTTTAATGATTCTCCTAGCCTTAGTCTTACACCACCTGGTGTAAATGTCTTTTATGCAGGGTAGAGTGCTGCCTATGATGCGTTCAGCCGAACGAACCATTCTTTGCAGGGCCTTCTGGTCCTGTTTGGTGCTGTTCCAGTACCAGGCGGTGATGTTCCCCGTCAGAAATTCCTCAGTATCTGAGGGGATATCTGGAATTTCCTCAAGTGTCAGAGGTGAAACAGTCTCTGCCTTGCCTTCCTCACCACAGAGTCAGTATGCAGTGCCCAGGTCAGGCCCTCGGTGACACCAAGGTATTTGAAGCTGTCCACCCTCTCCACAGAGGACCCGTTGATGTTGAGAGGGGTTTAGTGTCTCCCCTGCTTCTTCCCAAAGTCCACTATCAGCTCCTTAGTCTTGCTGACATTCAGAAGGAGGTTGCTGTCCTGACACCAGCGGGTCAGGGCCTCTACCTCCTTCAGGTAGGCCTTTTCATTGTTATCTGTGATCAGGCCCACCACAGCTCTGCAAACTAGATGATAGTGTTTGAGTCGAAAGTGGCTACACAGTCATGTGTGTACAGGGAGTACAGCAGGGGGCTCAAAACGCAGCCATGGGGCGGTAGTCATTCAGGCAGTCTTGTTTTCTTGGGCACAGGAATGATGGTGGACTTCTTGAAGCACGTGGGTATGACAGACTGAGCCAGGGACAGGTTGAATATCATTGTGAACACCAGCGCTAGATGGTCAGCACACAGTTTGAGGACCCGCCCACTGATACCATCTGATCCTGCTGCTTTTTTTGGTGTTCACATGCTTGAAAGCCCTCCTGTTATCATGCTCAGAAAGAGTGATAGGTGTGGAAGGTTCACCCACCATTAATCTCTGCTTCAGATGTTTTTGCTTGTTGGCTGCTGATGGATGGATGGACACAAACTCATTGATATCAGCTTCTGTTGGATATGTAGTGATGGCCTGGTAATTGGAATGCATGCCATGTAGCCCACTGTGGTTGCGGCACCATTTCTTGTCACCTCTCTGTTGTATTCTGTTGAATAGTAAAGCAAATATGCTTTGAATATTTTAAGTTTTAATTTTAACTTTTATACACCCGGACATCCTTCTCCTTATCTACTTCCTCCTCAGTTGGACTTGCTTAGAATACCTCCACAGGGAGGCATCACAGGGAGATCCAAATCAGATGCCTGAACCACCCCACCTGGCTCCTTCAAATGCGAGCAGAAGTTCAACTCCAAGCTCCTTGTGGATGTCTGAGCTCCTCAACCTGTCCCTTAATTAGTTAATCTGGACACACTGAGATGAAAACTCATCTCAATTGCTTGCATCCTCAATCTCTCTCTTTCTGTCATTACCCAAAGTTCATGACCATGGGTTGGAATGTAGATCGACTAGCAAATCATAAGCTTTGCATTTCTGCTATGCTCCCTCTTCGCCATGGCTGTCTGTTAAAATGCCCGCATTACAGTTGACGCTGCACTGATTCGCCTGTGGACCTCATGATCCATTTTATCCTCACTTGTGACCAAGACCTTGAGATACTTGAACTCTACTCACCTGGAGCAGCCACTCATTCCCAACGCAAAGGGGCATATTCACTGGTTTGTGGCAGAGTAACATGATCATGACTCTCTGACATGGATACAAACCACCCCATTGCATGGTGGAGGTTATAGGTTGATGAAGCCAACAGAACCACATCATTGGCAAAAAAACGAGAGCTGGACACTCTCCACTGTAAAATTCACAAACAGATGATGACATGATGACAAGGGAAAGCCTTTGCAGAATCCATCACACACTAAGAATGTGCTTGGTGATATGAAAATGAGGTGCCTCAATTGCCAATATTCCTGCAGCATCCCCTGCAAGATACCCATGAGGGACACTGTTGTAAGCCTTTTCCAAGTCCACCCTCTGGTTGCCTCTCTTAAAAAAAGGAAACCAAAATGAAAAGACGTGCCAACCAGACAACTCAAATTCATCCAGGGCCATCAGCATTTCAGAGTAAATCTCATCCACTCCTTGTGCCTTGCCACTGCAGAGCTTAACTGGACTACCTCAGTCTTTCTGGCCTCTCAATACCTGTTGGCTGATTGATGATGATGATGAGTTCCCTGGGCCAGCCAAGCCCAAAAGGAACCCTTCATCAACTTGATGCTTCCTTCACTGCTGGTGTCCACCCAGTACCAATGACCTTGTGGCCACAACTCCAAGCAGCCAGCCACCTCCACAATGGCTTTGGAGTACTAAGTCAATTATCCATCTTTGCCCTCAAGTGTACTTGGTACCAGCTCATCTGAGATCTACCTTATGTTCAAAAATGAGCATTACAGACAATCCAGGACTAGTACAGAGCGCCACTCTGGTTTTATTTATTTAGGTAGCCGCCCATTGTGCTATTCTGGCAAGGTTGCTCTGTCAGCTTTTGGCCATCCTTAAGGGTTTCTGAATTGCTTTTGGCCTTGATTAATTCGTTATCGCGTTTTGATTAATTCATCACCATGTTTTGATTAATTCGTTTGCACGAATTAAATAATTAAATAATTCTGGCAGTGCACAAGGCCAAGTCATTCATTCCAGCCTGCACCTGCTTAAGGCACTTGTCCTCGGTGATAGCTATGGATAGAGACTCTTTAATTAAGCTTTACTTTAGCTTGGAGATGAGTTATCAAGACATGTTGACAACACTTGCTTTGCAAGGGATTATTGTTAGTAAAAGGCAATTAACGAGGATATTGAGAGCTTGTGGATTATATCGTTGGCAATATGCTGGTCTGTTGTGCATACGCTCAAAGTCACCCAGCCAGACCTTCAATTCCTCTGTTGACCACTCCCAATATGAGTCAGCTGCACTGCTCCCACAAGAGCTGGGAGGGAGGAGAAGGCTGGAGAGGCGTATTCATGGTGTTTTTTGCGGCCGCACCGATAGTCGACCACCGTCCAGCTGTCCTCGTGTTCGCGTCTATCCATGCCTGGGGCTATGCTAGTTAGCCCACACAAAGCTTTAGTTTGACTGGTCCGTAGAGAAGTACAGAGAAATCGAATCGGTTATTTATGAATTTCCATTTTAAATTGAATTGTGTTTTTTTGATGGAGTCTATTTTTAAATTGAATTGTTTTTTAATTAAATTGTCTTTTTAGGTCAAATTGTGTAATTTTTGCTCGAAACGATGTCCTGCATATGCCTCAGCCAGAAATTCTACTCATATTGACCTCAGAATAAGCCTAATTTATGACATCTTGTGTTTAAGATCCTTTATATATCATGGCTGAAGTTCCCACTGATTAGGGTTAGGGGTTAGGAAGTTAAAGCTATCTTGATGACTCCCCCTGCCTCGTCCGTAGACTGGGCAGTTGAACTGGGGAGCCAAAGGTAATGCACTGTCTGACGCACGTCATCCGCAGCTCTCCATTCCCATATTACTCATTAAAGAGTATAAACTGAATTTTTGTGTCTTACTGTGCCACTCCCCAAAGAAAGGACTTTGAACTTCTGATTTCAAGGTTCTCCTTCCTAGAAGTTAAGGTCAGGATCAGGATTGGTCAAGAGTAAGCTGTCCGACTGATTTGTAGTCATCCTCAAACCAAATGCCTCGCCATCTAATTAGTGACGCGCATGAATGGATGAACGAGATTCCCTCTGTCCCTACCTACTATCTAGCGAAACCACAGCAAAGGGAACAGGCTTGCCTGAATCAGCGGAGAAAGAAGGCCCTGTTGAGCTTGACTCTAGTCTGGCACTGTGAAGAGACATGGCAGGTGTAGAATAAGTGGGAGGCTTTGGCCGCCGGTGAAATACCACTACTCTTATCATTTTTTCACTTACCCGGTGAGGTGGGAAGGTGAGTCTCTGAGCATGCTCTCACTGCTGGTGTCAAGTGTCCGGCCCTGTCGGGCGTGACCCGCTCCGGGGACAGTGGCGGGGGGGAGTTTTACTGGGGTGGTACACCTGTCAAACAGAAAGGGAGGACAGAAACCAGCAGAAGGGCAAAAGCTCGCCTGATCTTGATTTTACCAGGGGTACGAAATACAGGCATGAGGAAATTTGGCCACATTTCCACAACCAGTGGAGCGTGGACGGGCTTTAGGGTTAGGTTTAAAAGAATGCGGTAGAGGAGGCATTAAGGTAACCAGGCATTGGCAAAGGGCTAAGCTCCCTACCTAAGAACCGATTTGCATGCAAAATTTTGTAAGAAAAATATACGGGAAACAAAACAATAATAAGTGCTACAGTGCTATATTCTGGCTCTATCCCTTCAGGAAATAGACTGGACCCTAGAAGGAATGTAATATTTTTGATAGACTTGGTAAAAGGACCCCACCAACACAATGTTCTACCGTTCATTCAGTCCATTGGGGTCGATGGTATTTCATTTGTATTAATCCACCTCCTTTCTGCCATTTTTCTTTGGGCCCTAGACCAATCAGCATTAATCTCCAAGCCTCTATATTGAAGATGTTCTTTGCCATGTTGAATAAAATGCCTGTATAGAACAGTGGACCCGCTGCTGCCTACGATACGGCAATGTTGTGCTATTCTATCTTTCAGTGACCCCTGTGTTTCGCCTACATAACCGGTGACAATGAAGACACTCGATCAGTTAGACCCCATTGACAGTCTCAGGTGTGAGCTTTTGCCAAATGGCGGCCCCCGGACCCGAACGCCTATTGATCACATAGGGATTATCAGCGTTAACTTGTTCCTTGTTAAAGGCTGTGTGTACCAGGATGTCTTTTAGACTTTAGGCAGAACTGTTTCAGGGGGTCACATTGCTCTTGGGCCTGCTGGAAGTGGGTTTTAATTTCCGAATTGAGTTCCTTTAAGTTTTGGGAGTAGATGCACACAAAAGGGATAAGTGGCAAATCCTCCCTCTCCCTCCTTTACTCACCATTGTTTTGGAAGATACCTTTAACCTCTGCTTTGATTTCTCTAAGGAACCGCTGCAAATAGCCTCTCCGCCTCAGTGCAGTGAAGAGGATCCTGGTGGCTTTATCTACGTTGTGAGGGTAAGTACATATTCTATGGAATCTTATTAGTTGAGACTTAATTAGGCCCCTATAGGTGTGTTTAGGATGATAGCTGCTCTTATGGAGCAAGGCATGTCTATCTGTCTCTTTAAAGAAGACCTTTGTGGCCAGACGTTTGGTTTCCCCAGTCGCATTGGTGAATGTGACTGAATGTGAATTGCCATGGTAGCCACAGGATGCAACAGAAGATGGTAAGTTACCCATCAACACACAAAGGCAGTATCGATGGTATGCTAATCACTGACCAACATTAATTATGTCAATAACACTAAAGAATGGGGCAGTTCCAGAATTACAGCTTACCTTACAATTGTAAGAATGCTCACAGTGACATTGAATGGATCTAATTAGTCCTCTGTGCACAGTTTCAAAATTAAAAGATCATTCAAGATCAAATCTATAATGAAATTGTCGCTAAAAGAGAAAAGACCAGGAAACAATAACTATAAGGATATGGAGTAAAGGTGTCTCACTCAGTTTGATTGCCAAAGAAGCTCAGGTGCTGTCAACCGGGCTTATTCAATCAGTTACACAATTAATTCACAAAACACACAATGAACTGTAGGCTATTTTCTAAAAGAAAGGTTCAGCAAGTCTGTCAATTAAACAACTCCAACTCAATAACAGTTCAGTTTTGTAAGAGCAAAGAGTCAGTTCAATAGGGAGTGATTTTTCAGTGTATTCACTCTGGCTGAGACTTGCTTCACTCACCCAGATTAGCCCTTAAAAAGGACTGCTGCTCTGTTGGTTTGTTTGTTGGCTAGTCCAATGGGTTTTCTTGCTGCAACACTTTCCACTAATGCTACAAAGTTGAAGGTGTAAGCTCACAGTGTTAGTATTTCAAAAGTTCACCTATTACAATCCAGTAAAATCAAAATAATGCATTAATTCCCATCGAAGGGAGGAGAAGGATCTTGATGTTTCACCTGTTTGGCTTCATCAGAAGATAGAGAAAAGAGAGAGACACCGACTAATAAAAAGAAACAAAATGCAAAAGTAAATGAAAATGTACACTTAATTCAACTCCATACAATCCTGTGTTGTCCTACTATCTCTATGGGAGGGCCAGTAGTTAACATGGCTCTGGCAAGGTTGGGTTTTAGGGGACTACAAATACAGACAGGCATCTGGAAGGCTCTGGCTCAGGTTATCTTCTCAATGTCAGCACACTACCATATGGAGAAGATCTAGGTAGAAGTGTACAAACTAAGAAAGAGAACAAGTAAATTAGGAAATATACTGAGTCAAACTAAACAATAAAATGAAAAATAATCATAAATAAGCCAGGAAAACATTTGTTAAAGAGGTTAATAAAGTTAAAAGTGAAAATGTCAGCCATGATGACATAAGTCATTCATTTGGCTCCATCTAGTGGCCAATAGTTGGAACTGTTTTATCCACCCAGGAGCGCAATTTTGTGTTGTCCCTCTCCTTCACCAGTCGAAGTTTGAATGAACAATGAATTTACCGCAGGCCTTTATATATTCTCTCTATGGAGTATCTTTTTTTTTAATCAAAGGTTTCTTATTTTTCGAAAAAGTGAATGCTGGTCGAAGTTGAAATGAATGAATTGAATGCTCCTATTTATGCTATCCTCATAATGTGAGTTACTGTTTTACTATTTACTATCTTCACAATATAAATACTGTTTTTTCTTTATAATGTGAGTTACTTTTCACGATGCTTGTGACTTTTTGATGACAATTTTGTTTTAGTTGTTATTATCCAACCGTATTGTGCCTTGAACTGAAAAGAAGTAGGAGGGAGGGGAAATGTGATGGGGGTGGGGTTAGGTAAGGGACAACTGGCACTCTTTAAGAGCGTGTGTGTGTGTGTGTGTGTGTGTGTGTGTGTGTGTGTGTGTGTATTATTTTTTTCAAGGGGGGTGAGGCTCAACGCTCTCCGTGAAGCTAGGATATCAAACTAAGAAGCGTGTTGGATATGAAAAATAGGTCATCTGCAATTGTAGGATTTCTCCAAGAAAAATGTATAAATTATCAAACCAAAGGACAGAAGTAAAGTAAAAAAAATGTGTCTCACAACCTCCACTGACCCAGATTAAAGCCCAGAGTCAAAGTCAGGTCACAATGTGAGCTGGCCTTGGGTTTAGGCATTACTTAGGACAGGTTAGGTTTAGAATTAGCCAATAGGGTCCGGTCAATCTATTTGAGACCTATGTAGGCTCTCACTCCTGCTGTTAGGCTTAGGCCTCATTAACAACTGTTTAGGTTTAGGTTCAGTCGACATGGTCAGGTTATAGTATAATCTACTCTCTATAGGCCTATTGAGGCTCCAGAACTCGGACATTAGGATTAGGCATCAATCTGGTTAAATTAGACTAGAAGTCCCTAGTTACATCCAATATCAAAGAGGTGTAAAATCATTCCAATTCAAACTCAATTACTTACTTATGTTTATTCAAATTAATGTCTCAAATATGTATACATATCATAATGGTCAATTGTGAGCAGCTATCTGGACAGGAGATTGAAAGACCAGCTCTTATTTTGTGAAGTGTCCTGAGTTGCTGAAGGCTCCACCGCACAGCTCTCTGACCACGTTTGTCTTCCTTGATTCCTTGAAGTCGGAGGACTCATTAATAGAAATCAGACCAACAGAATTAGGTGATAACTGAGATATTACAGTAATACAAGTTGACCCTTCATCCACTCAACAGCAGAATGACTAATCTGACATTATGTCTCAGAGGTCTGTGCTCTCTGTAGCACTTCACTTAGCAAAATGCATAATTAGGTCTAATGTAATACTCTAATGATAACAGCGTGATCCTTCACTAAACTACTGTGTTTAAATGTCTCTGTCTTCTTCTTATCCCTCTACAGACTGACAGGAAGCGATTCACAATATTGTACACTTCAGCAGTGTGAGGGTTTGGCCCCTGCTGTAGTAACCTACACTGGGTGAAAGACAGTCCTGAGTTTGTGTGGTAATGCTCTATTTCGTTTCTTATTCTGAGTCTTCATTGACACAACTCTGGCAGCAGATGGCAGTGTATTCTAACTTATCACAAAGACTATTTCCTCTACAAAGTTCAAAGTAAAAGACACTTTTATGTTGTTCAGTGACACATGATGCAAAAGCATATTTTCCAGTCAGTCAAAACCAACATGCTGAAAGAGTCTAGGCTTGCAATACATATACTGTAAATATCTGAAAACAACTCACTAAGTAAAAGTATTTTGTCAGGTCACTTGATCATTACTACATTACACATGAGGTCACTTGATCATGAGGTCACATTGCTATGCTGACTGCTTATGTGATGTTTTTACATTTATATCATATCATTTATTATAATTTCATAACTAAACAAAAATTAAGGATATCAGAGATAGTTTGTTACTGTCAAACTGTCAGAGCTGTATCAAGGTACTTGTGTTAGCTACAATGAAACAGGAAATCAAACTGTACCTTCTTTAAAATAAAATCATTAGAGGTTAACATGAATGTTTGTAAGATGTCTGCTTTATAAATCCAAGTTGTCTGGTGTACTTTTGATCAGCAGGCAGTTTCACCACAGATTATACTGGTTGCTCTGAGGCCCTTTGCCTGTAATTGACATCTTTAAAAGAAGTTATTCGTATATTAAAACATATAATTAAATCAAATGTATAATCACCTCTCAAATGCATTCATATTTCATTAAACTATTTCATAACCCCATACATTGATTTATTTGATTTGATTTTTGATCTCTCTGTAAAGCACTTTGGTTAACGTGTTGTTTTAAATGTGCTCTAAATCAGCTGACTTTTGTCCTCAATGTTCAGGCGACTCAAGACATGTTTAAGTCTTGGTTTAATTTGAAGGTCACATGTGAAGGAAGTGGTTTTAAACTCACACTGCCTTGTCCTTATTTCGGTTAACTTGGTAAAGGAGACCTGTAGCAGCTTCATGGGAGTAGAAACACGGAAACTTGATTGAAAGTATGCCTTGTTTAGAGGAAGCGCTGGCGTGCGACACGTCTTTAGGTCGCTGCTTGTGACAAAAGCCGCGCGGATGTGGAGGAATGGACCGAGAACAGTCAGTGGTCCGCAGCGGAACAGAGCCAGGAGGAGCTGAGGAGGCTCTCCATCAGTGTCAGCTCATCCAGAACCTGGTGGACGTCTCTGTCTCCAGCCTGAAGGCTCTCAGGACCAGATGCGCCGCATCCAACGACCTCATCAAGCAGGAGATCCGCACTTTAGAGGTACGCTAGAGGAGATCCGCTGCTCGCGCTAGGCTGGTGCTCGAGTCTCCAACAAGTTCTGTGACTTCACTACAGTGTGTGGAAATCTGCCATCTTCTTGCTCGTTAGAGGGACCCATTACAAATAACTCGTATTTTATCACCCATCAGATTATGTGACCACCGTGGTCACATTTTAATATTATTCTGATGTTTTGATTGCTGTTACCAAAAATGGCGACTAAAGTAGTGATAAGTTACATCCCTATGTCGTGATGGTGGTGGTTACCCTGGTAACAGTGTTAGACGTTTTTAACGTTTTAAAGAGTTAGACAGCCAGGAAATGTGTCAAAATCCACAGGACTCTTTCACAGAAGACAAGTCACAGCTGGAAAAGCACAATAATAATAATAATAGTAATAATAATAATAATATAATAATAAAATGAATGATGGCTGAATTCCATTTCTCTGGCTCAGTTTCAGGGTGCTTGTATTGTGCACTGACTGTCACACTGTCACACCTTAATGTTATTAGTAACATGTGCGTTTCCTGCAATGGCAGGACAAAAAGTCTGCAGTGAAACAGGCCTGTTGTAAATCACCAAAACACTTTACACTTAAAAACCTAAACTCCTGGTGAACAGCACTGCCACTCAGGCTTGCTGCCAATCTCCCAAGATTCTCTGGGGTCAGTTACTTAAAAGGCATCATCATATTTATCTGTGACATAAATACCAAAACATAGTGTAACAGGAGCACAAATAAAAGAGAAGAACCGTTAAAGCCTCTGGAAGCCCAAATCCACAATATCCTTCTAACTATGTAATTTAGGGTCCTATGTACATAATAGTCAGCATCTAAAGTATTAGAGATGAGTTTCAATCCAAATCCAAAAGATTGTCATTTAACTTTTTTAAGTGTTTGGTCCGAGTAGATGCCGTGGGCAGTGATAGTCTCAAGGTCTGCTGCTCTTAATCCATTTTTGTGGATGCTTAATGAGACACTCAACTTTGATATCATATATGCATTTTTACTATTTCAAGCCAAGTTTCCAGAGGCTTTAAATCAGTAAATGTACTCATTAATGTCAGTTACAGCATCGAAAGTTTGCTAACATTAGCTAACATAAGCCACTGTAGGCTACTGGTCATGCCAGACCAATAATTGAGCAAGGGTGTGCTTTACTGCTCATGAAATCAGCTTTTCATTTGTAAGAGGATGAACGCGTTATGTAGACTTTTATAAGAACAGCGCAGCTGTTTATCATTCTTATTCAAACTAATAAAGAAAAGCAAGGCTATTAAATTGACAATTTTGTGTAGTTCACCCCGAATAACATGTTTTGGGCTAATTGGAACGTTTAACCCTGTCTCCTGGAAACTATGTAATATCCTACTAATTTGCAACAGCAAATACGTTTTGAAGGAAGCGTAATGCTGTCCGGAAATGTTGTTAATTAATGTTGGCCTATCACTAAAATGTTCACTGACAACGAATTGAATTTATTTTCCTCCATCTATACTCACAGTAGATAAATGTAGCACTTCATTCACTCGAAAAAGAATTGCGTCTGAACATAGATTACGTTTGCCACCACAACGTATTTGCGAAAACAATTTAATAGTATATAAATGTAATTTCTGGGGGACAGGGTTGGGCAGGCTCGTATTACTTTAAAATCGCCCTCTTGAGCGTCCCATCACCCATCAAAGACGGTGACCAAATACACTATATATATGTTTAATGCTATTTGTGGTAAAATCCACACATTGCTCCAACCTTCCTATAGTATACATTCTGGTTTGTTTGGTTCAGTTGTAAGTCTTTCCCACAATCAGTGTCAAGGTGGTGATTGCATTTTTGTCACATTCATTATTTTCATGTTGTCCAAAATGTCTTGTAGCAGTGTTTTCATTGACATCACAGATGTGTCAGATGGGCAAGTTTCCTTTTTGACTCATTGTCTAGTGGATTTTGGACTTAATGCATGTGAAGCATCACAACAACGTGTGGTGTGTCTGAGGAGTGGCTGTTGCTGCCCACTCTCTCTGGGGGCTGGGAGGAGCACAGATCTGTGTACATGTCTGTGGCAAGAGGCTAAATTTAGCTGTGGTTCCCTCCCACGCATTCTGAGCATGTCCTGTTTGGCAAGAAAATCAAATGACGTGGAAGACAGTGGAAGGAGAAAAGAAGTATGTTGCTGTGCTGGGGCTCATGTTAGAGATGGAAGAGCGAGGGAGGTGTGTAGAACCGATGATACACTAACTGTGGTTCACAGCTTTGACACTTCTCTTTTTCCTTTTCCTGTCCTTTTATTGGCCTCTTAAACTGCCTGACCCACAGACAAGTCCATCTTTATGAATTCATGTTGTCATAGTTATTATTATTGAAACCACAGACTGTGTTAACATCAAATGTTGCACACTGGATTTGAACAAAATTACAAGACATTTGAATAGTTCCACTTGATGTGATGGTGCAGACATAATAAACATGGCACCCATCAAGGAAATATATCTGAGACTGTGTAGATTTTTTAAATGAAAGAGATCCAAAGGAGGGGAAAGTCAAGAGTTTTTAAGATGTCAGAAATCAGTTATGTCATTCACCACTGATAACAAACGAGGTTCCTGACCACAGTTTCATGAAGTCATGTCAGTGTTTCTTTAAGATGCACAGTCACACAGTGTCTTAGCACACGGTACATTAAAGCAGATCAATAAAACACAAAACCAACAACAGCAAATATGTGAACAAAAAAACAATAAAGGTATAAGATGTGAAATATGCACATACAAATTGAATGCAAATTTTATAATGAAATACAACCTGTACAACCTGTACTCTCATCCACGTTAGTGTTTCACACCTGAGCCTAAGCTCAACCAAAAAAAAAGACTAAATTTAACCCACCAAAAAGCTAAAAAAAATGGAGCTAAAACTTAAAGCTGCATCAGATGATTTTCTTGGCCACTTGGGGATGGCGGAACAAATTAAAAACACAACATCTGACGTACTGTATAAAGTTGAAATGGCGACTTGTGGCCTACACATCCAGCAGACACAGAGGAACATTAGCATTCATTTGGAGCTCTGGTTTGGTCTCCACCAACTCCCGCGAAATATATCTGGCTCTTTAGCTGATAAATACTCCACTATATCCACCAGCTAGTCTCTAACTTTGTCTGTCTGCTGATTGGTGCAGTGGGCAGTGCAGCTGCCTGCTGTTGCTGGAAAAGAGGTTGATGAGAGCAGAGCTGAGGGCTGGAAAACCAAAACAATGAGCTGCTTAGAGCTGCAGAGTCAGGTGGTCATTTGATTCAGTGTTAATAAAAAAAATGTTTAGTACAACTTTAACCAAAATAATGTATTCCAACCTTAACTCCAAAACTAAGCTCTAACTAAATAGTTAAGGCAGTTTTGTTGACAGAAATATAATTGTATTGCCACAGAACAAGGGTGTCACTAAACATGGAATATAGTATGAAAATATATTTGCATTCACTGACTACACTTTATCCTTTCTTTTGGAGTTGAGTATCTACTTGCAACGTTTGGCACACGCAGACTCAGAGATGATTGACAAGTAGACATTTCTTAATAAATGGGGGAAAAAAAGTTTTGCTGTTTAAATGATGTTATATTTTGTGGCACCACTGTGTGCATGGAAGCATATCCATACTGTATACTGAACACTCCCTCTCTAATCTTTGAAGTAAATGACATCAAATACAGATAATAATAATAATAATGAAAGCACATTTTTATTGTTGCACAGATAGGGCCATCATTACACAAGTGTTTCCTGAAACAGAAAATCAACTCAAAGTATGTATCATATACCACTGACAGCATATGTGGAGTGATCTAAGTGAATATTTGGGTGTTTTATTATTCTGTTGGGGCCAAAGCTAGTTGACACCCTTGTGCTCATGTCTGTTACAGCTTCATGCTTCTCTGCTTGCTGGCTTCACAGCTCTGTGTGCTGAGACTGCTCTGTGCACTCATTTACTGTAAAATGTTGCTCTTTGTTTCTATGCCTAAATAAATCCAGAGCCATCGTGTTTAGTGCTGTACTGCTGGTCCAGTGATAGCGTGTCAATGTAGTGACAGTGTAGAGGAAGTGATCTTCAAAGATTGACTGAACTGTTTGATTGGGACTTTGAGTAATCAGTTGAAACCAACATTAAGGTGGAACGTTTTCAACCACAGTAGCCCAGCATGTGAGGCTGTTAATATAAGAAGGCAGTCTATGCAAAGTGTTGATGATGGTCAGGAAAACCCCATGTGGTTTACCAACTGCCTGCTCTTGTTTTCCCTCTTGTCATTTTTCTTTCCTCCTTCTCTCCTGTGTATTATTTTTGTCCTCCCCTTTCTGACCTTTTCTACGTAGCTCGTTTTTACTCATTTGCACACATTATTTTGCACACCCCCTTATTTTCACTGTCATAGTGCACAGAAGTAGGCCGACACAAAATCATGTCGATGATTAGCCTGGACAACTGCTGTTGCTGTTGCAGGTGTATTTGATTCATTCTTAAAAAATGATTGATTATAAATTAGATAAATAATGAAGTCCTTACAGACATTTGTGGCCCCTCATTTATCCAGTGTAATATGTTGACATTTACTAGATGGATTGGCGCAAAATTTGGACATTAAAATTGATGGGGCTGAATGAAAAGTCAGGGGATCACAGGAGTCAATGAATATATTTCATCTGGGAACAATGGTGATGTATTCTAATGATTTTTGTGATCCCTTACCTCTATCACCACTATCAGGTCAAAATTTGGATCTGTTTAATACTTTTGTTCAAATACCCGCAAAACTGATGACATTCCCATCAGCCTCAGCTATACTTTGTGTTTCATACTAATTAGAATTGTTAGCATGCTAATACACTAAACTTGGACAGTGAACATAATAAACATTACTTGCTAAACATCAGCTTGTCATTTTGAGCATATTAGCATGCTGAAGTATGTGCCAACTTGCATACTTCTTCTGTATGTATGATGCATTTGGTGTGTTCTATGTGAGGCACATGATGCTATGCAATGTTTGCAGGCTGTAAAGGGTCAAACAAAACAAGCAGTTTGAGCTTACCATATACAATATACACTGTATATAAAACAAGATAAAGTAATATAAATAGTTGCAACAAATACCAGCAGTTAAGAAAATACGATAAAAGTGAGTCTTAAAAAGAGATTTAAAAGAGGATACTAAGTTACAGGCAGGGAGTTCCACAGCTGAGGAGCCCAGACAGCAAAGGCCCGGTCACCTTCAGTGACAAGTTGAGATTTTGGAACCATTAGTAGGGCCCTGCCAGAGGATCTAAGCAGCAATCAGGCATATAGGGAGTTAGCAGATCACAGATACAGGCTGGAGCCTGACCATTCAAGGCTTTAAAAACAAGCAGTAAAATCTCAAAGTCCATTCTAAAACTGACCAGGAACCGGTGAAGGGTGGCAAAGACTGGTGTGATGTGGTCACTTCTCTTAGTATGAGTTAAAAGCCTGGCAGCAGCACTTTATATCAGCCGCAGTCAGTCCAATTGTTTCGCCTGCTGATACCAGAATAAAGTGAGTTGTTACAGTCAAGTCTGGAGGAGATAAAAGCATGGATGACCTTTTCTAAATCTGCAGAGGAAAGGAATGACCTGATCTTGGTTAAATGTCTCAGTTGGGTGAAGCAGGACTGTACCACTTTAGTCAATTGAGCATCAAAAGACTACTAGGTTGTGAGCCCCTTTTTTAACACTATTAGATAAGGCACCCAGACTAGAGGAGAGATTGTTAATGCTCCAAGTGCTGGGGCCGGAGGGGGTAATTATAACTATTTCTGAACTGGAGTCATTCAAGAAATTTTTGGACATCCAATTCTTAATTTCAGCGTAGCAAGACATACTACAAGAAGCATCAGTGGTACGAGGCTTTAAAGGCACATACAGTTGCATGTCATCTGCAGAGCAACAAAAATTGATATTATGTCTATGCATGATTTGCCCCAGGGGTAGCATGTAGTATACAGTATAGTAAATAAGATGAGGCCTAGAATAGACCTAAACGAGAGGAGCACGAGAGGAGGGGGCATCTCCAAGCATAACTGAGAAGGACCTGTTGTCAGATAGGAGATGAACCAACTCAGGGCCACATCACTGATGCCAATGTAGTTTTTCAGACGGCTGATTAAGACATTGTGGTCCACTGTGTCAAAGGCTGAGCTGAGGTAAAGGAGAATTAAAATGGTATACAGGACTGTGTCTGCAGCAAGTGGTAAGTCATTGGTGACCAAGACCAGAGCAAGTCTCAGTACTGTGTAGAGAGTGAAAACCAGACTGGAATTTTGATTGTTGTTCATAAAAGAAATTGATGGAGTGGAGGTGTTTTTTTCTAAAATCTTGGATAAAAAGGTTGGAAGCTTAGAGATTGGTCTAAAATGACTTAAACAGAGGGATACAGAGAGGGCTTCTTTAAGAGTGGGTAGACAGGCATGTTTAAAATTAGAGGGGAAATGCCAGTAGACAGAAAGCAGTGTAGGCACCCTACACCCTTAAAATGGACACTACTGAAAGAGTTCTCTAGAGTGCGTCTGTAGCAGAATCCTTCAGTGGTGGAGGAGTATTCAGAACTTTTACTTAAAGATCCCCTACAGAAATGTTTTCCATTCCCAGTGTACGTGCCCTGGAGGCTTCAAGTTTCCACATCACACTTTTGCAAGTTGAACATTGGACCAAGATTGGCTTCCAAACTAAAACTATTTGTGATGTCACAGATCATGCTTGTAGGCCCGCCCCTTAAAATGGGATTTTCAGTGAACACATAAAAACTTTCCACTTTCAGCAGATGAATGTGAAAACAGCTTTCTAGTGTCACACTCTGCTCATACATCATTCTGCACAGTGAAATTCCAACTTCAACTGCAGGAACAAGAAGAAAAACATATTTTTGAGTGGAGGGGAACTTTAAGTAGGAGCAGTGATACCGAGTGTATGATTGCTATGGTTCTAGTGTGGGGAGTACTGTACATGTATATGAATGACACTGAACTTCCTTCTGTCTTCCCTGTATTAAAATATCCCTCTGCCTTTTTCTAAAAACAACTTTATTTAAAACAAAGGGGCATAAACAAAAGTCATACAAAAAACGTAGTAAAAAGCACAAACTTTGTACAAGACAGGGGAGTCCATTAAGGTCCATTAAAGGAGTTTGTATTAGAATTGAAATGAAATTAAAATATTGAAAGTATCCTTAGCATTTTGTTCTTCAGGTCTTCAGTTGAGGTGCCATAGTGTTTCAGTTCAACAATAAAACAATGAAAGCAGAGTTTGGAGCCAGTCCATGTAGATTTGTGGATGTGAAATTTACCAAGAATGATCACCAACAGGATTATGTAGGAAATATTCATTCTCACCCCACTGACCACAAGATACAACATTACATCAAATACATCAGTACGGATATTAGTACCCATTTTCCTATTGGTAAAACTCTGCATATCTACCCAAAATAACTGAGTGTAAGAACAGTGAGAAAATAAATGTAGAGAAGTGTTTGCCTATCTAAATTACAAAAATCACAAGCATAGTCTATATTTAGCCTAAATTTTTCTTGATAGAAAATCTTGAACAATACTCTCTGACGTTATTACTAATGCAGTATTTATGTTGAACACAACAAGCCTTTTTCCACTGTATATTGCCCAGTGCAGAGGACCAAAATATATTTGCTGCAGGAAATGTTTCATAGTTCAAGGCATTGCTAGCGTGTCTTGTTGCTGCTTGGTTTACACCAAATATCAATCTATAATAAAAATGTTGAGGTAACAATATTAGCCTCTGTAAGATTACAATTAACATTTGACCTACCAGCAGGAGTCCATTGTCAAACCATAGGCCATAAAACAGTGATTTGTTTTTGTATAATATATTCTTATTATTCCAGATCATTTTTCTGTATAGACTGAATTTATGTTTGTATGCTGAGGCCTATACCTTAGTATACAAACATGCCAAAAGAGCTTGCTTGTTAAATTTTATATTGTATTATTGTATTAAAATCTAAAACCTTAAGACCACCTTGTTCTCGACTATCCCGGTTTCTTTCGGAGTACTCTAGCTAGCATATTTGGGTTTCTCAAAAACGGGACGAGGGCTTATCCAGGTTTCTTGCATTGCATGATGTTTACATGCGCAAACACAAAAATGGAATACTTCAAAAACCAGATCATAACCAGGATGCTCATGTCCGTATAAACACTCTCAATGAGACATATACTAATCTACATCTACATATACTTTCTGTTTTTGATAATAGAACCCTAGCACGGATGGAAATATCTTGCATTAACCTAAATTTTCTTTTTTCAACGATAGGGTCAAAATTGAATCTACAGTATTTCTCCACATTCTTACATATGATAATTCCTAAGAATATCTCCTTTTCTTTAATTGGGATCCCATAGCAATCTGACCAATCAACAAATCTGTTTTTATTCCTATGAAAGTTGATTTTTCTTGACATGAGTAGCAACTATTTGGGTATTTGGGGAAATGGAGATACTGGACAGGCTTGTCTAATACTGCTATAGTAGAAAAAATTGTTATGAAAATAAACTCACCAGAGCCTTTTAGAAAATCTGTAAACAAAATAAAACTGTCATCAGGTTTCATATATTATAATAGTCAAGTGTATCCAGTATCAAACAAATACCAAACAATAAGTTCCTATAGCACAGACTCTTCTCAGATAGTCACTGTGTTTAGCATGCTTCCATGTACAGTAAAATCCTTTGCTGCTCTCGACACAAACCTCATGATGATCGGACATGTTTTCAGTCAACCAAGACTTACGTTAGCAGTTGAAAACTTGCACCTCAGGCCAGTGATAGGTTTTTGGAGGAGTGTACGGAGTCCAGTCTTTTGTTGTGCAATAGTGTTGTTTGAAATGAAGAACTTGTGTGACTTTCTTAACATCGAAGCTGAGGTTATCTCATTATCATTGCAATGCTTGGCCTACTGTAGTATATGCCTTGGGATATTTCTGGTCGAATAATGCCTTTATGATTATTATGCTGGCTACAGGCCATCTGTCAACAGTGGTGAACCAGATGGTGAAGGTTAGTATCTGTCACATGAAACACATGGGAAACAGTCTTCAACACAAAGCTGGAATCCAAATTAAACTTAATATGAATCAGATCTGATGGTGTTGCCTGAGATTAGTTGTATGGCTGTCCATCATAATTAAACCAATCAGACTACATGATTCTGAGTGCATAACCTGGCTATGCAGGCTTGTTAACCGGGTGTGTTTTGGAGCAGCACTAGGGGACTCAGAGGGATCTGTTTTCTCCGGATAGCTGAGCCAGAGAGCACCGGAAAATATCAAAGTTAATCACCATCAGTAAATAGCTTAAGTCGCTGCTCACTGCCGCGCAGCAGAGAGTGAGACCGCCGCAGGCTGTATGGCACACGCTCCGGTTTTCTGCACAAGATGATTTGGTTTGGTAAGTGGTAAGTGTGTGTTGGGATCACCCATGGACTGAAGAAAACATGTGTGCAGAGCTGATCATATTTAGTGATGTTTCAAACTAATAGCCACAGCCAACAAATCAGTTTCACTGATTAGTAGAACAAGTTGGGACTTTTACCTACAGTAGAAGAAAAATATCTGGACAGATTTGATGGAGCTCAGCGCTCATCCTAAGGACGGTTGCTACATTTCAAACAATTTGACTGGATAAACTTGGAATGTCTGTGTTACAGGTTATCCATCTGATGTGTAGGAAAAAAAATGCAAACGTGTAAAAATGCAAATTGTTAATTTGGAGACATTCATATCATTTCTGCTGCTGTGTGATGGTGAGGTATTTGATAATTAATATGAATGAACGGATTACTCAGTGGAACGTGAACACAATTGATAAGATGTATTAATATACTACATCTATACAGATTCTGTGAAATTGTAGAGCAAAATGAAAGAAGCTAGGAGCCCTGTTTTTCGGGGGTGGGAGGGTACTGGACACATGCACTTGCATACATGAATGCATCCGCCTGCATGAAAGAATATACTATCAATACATGTCAATTCATACAGAGAATATTTAGTTATAATAGTTTATAATATTTTTTTAATCGCTCTCCACCAAGAAACAATAAAAATGTCAATGCACAAAATGCCTCAAATGTTGGCCTTGCGGAAAGCATAGCAAGATAACCGTAAAACATCCCGGAGGTAACGTTGCAATGCAAATACATCGTCATACAGCAGGCTACGCATCAAACTGTGTCAACACCCTAAATTATAAAAATAAAATAAATATAAAAATTAAATTTATCTGCCAACAAATCGAACCATTGTGACGTTGTTTCGACTTTGTGTCGGTATTTCCAGTTCCACTCTGAATTTTCCAGTGAATTAAAACCTCTACTCCGCTTTTTCTTCTATCCATATATATGTAACAGTGCATATTCATGTTGTACATCAGTGCCTGTTTAGATTAATTATAAACCTATGGAGTTTGTCTGTTTGTTTGTCTGATTGAAATTGTTTTTTGCTTTTTTTGTTTGTCTGGTAAGAATTCTAGCTGCTGCATTTTGGACTAGTTGCAGTTTTTAATTGAAAAGAGCAGAAGACCTGAGAAGAGACCATGTTTATACGAATATTTGTGGCAGTTACAAAGCCCTCCCCCATCCCCATTTCAATCAGACCACATTTCCCTGCTTCTCCTGCCTACTTACAGCCAACTGATTAAAAGGGTCAAACCATCAGAAAAAACAGTGAAAGTGTGGCCAGATGAAGCTACAGCAGCTCTGAAGGACTGTTTTGAGTGCATAGTCTGGCACATGTTCAGATCAATCTTGAGGAATATACATCATCAGTGATATCACACATCAGCAAATGTGTTGATGATGGGGTGATCACAAAGACGATAAAATCATTCCCCAACCAGAAAGCCAGAAATCAATGCAGCATAGTGTGGGAGGATTTTTACTAAATGTGAAACCTGCAGTGTAGCCTAAATGTCAGAAGAGTTTTACTCTTAGTATAGTCTGAATGTTGTTTGAATTGACAAGTTTCAAATTATGGGTTATTTCAAGAAGTTGTATTTGGGGAGACAGGGGATGAAGATTTTGTATCAGGAATCATCAGCGAGTGTACGAACAATGTCCATCAGCAGCAGTTTCAGACAAGCTCATGAAGTTGCTTCACACTTATTTTAACAGTTTGCTTTGACAGTTTAACAGACTTCTGGTGTGGACCACCAGTGAGGGGGATTTCCTCAGACTGAACCAAGTCTCATTTCTCACTGCTGCTTTACATACACACATTATTTGAAATTTATGGTCGATAAAACAAGAAGGTCAAGGTATTTTGTCCCGCTAACTTACCTTCAATTAGTGTCTCATAAAGATCTTGAAATGAAGACCTGAACAGAGGCACAGAAATATGAATAAAAATATATCCAAATTTAAGTATTCTAAGAAGACTGAAATATGTGCAATATGAAAAGTTAGAGGTAAGTTATTTGTAAAAAACACTGAAGCATATCTGGTGTCTGCCAAATAACTGCACTTGTAATTGGGAGGGTTGTCAAAGTATTTCTGCTTGTTACTGAACCACTTCATTACACCTCAGCAAGACAAAGTGAAGCAGTCTGAGTTGTGTTGGCTTCCTCTACAGGTGAAGCTGACCGAGTACATGTGGACACAGCTGCAGTGGAAGCAGAGGGTACCAGAAAGGGAGAGACCTGAAGCTCTGGCTGGATACCCAAGACTGGAGGACTGGCTCTTAACAGCTGACCTCACACCACAAATCATCAAGGTATGTGTGTGCGTGTGTGTAGTTTTATAGATTTCTTTGCCTGTCTTTATTTTTGTGGAACACAGTTTGTCTTGTATAAAGAAAACATATACATTATCATCGACCCCCACTTCCAAATATATTGTTTTATTTATAATATTTCAAAGCATTTACAATATGAATATATTTCACTCAAATTTAACTTTAACTTTGCATTAAAACTCAATTAATGTCATTGTACAAATTTTCTGATAGTCATCTTGCAAAGGTGTCTCTGTCCAAAGTAGAAAGGTAAGTCTGTAGTAGTAACTGTTGATCAATTAATGTATATGTGATTTAAAAAATGCACATTTAAGTATGTATCTTTTGCCTGCTTCCAGAACTCCAAATCACTGCCCACATTTGTTCAGTGATTTAACTAGGTCTGGTGTTGTGCTCATTGATGGCTATTTCCCCGGGTATAGAGACAAGCCACCCAATCAAAGCTTTGTAGGTGGGATTAATAATGTGGACATCTTCCTGTTCCACAACCTGTTACGTCAGCCTCAGTCCCATTTTTGCTCATTCTTCCTCTCTGTCCCTCTTTTCAGTCACCTCTCTCTTCCTCATGCATTTCATTGCCATTCTCCTTCCATCCACCAGGTTCCCACAGAGTTTTCTTTCATTCCAGATCCTGCCACTCCCATCTTGCCTGCATCACCTCATTCCCCTCACCTGAGCTTCCCTGCCCATCTCCCCACCTGCACCTCATTCCCTCATCAGCCACTCATATGTATATACTGGCCCGGATCCATTGCTCCTCTGCCAGTTTGTTTAGTTGCCATGTGCCTCATGCCTTTGCTTGCTAGCGTCTGACATCTGTCAGCTGAAACTTGTTACCTGCATGTTTTTGAACCTCGCCTGATCTTTTAGACTTTGGATTTTCTGCCTGCCCCTTTGGAATTGTTTGCCTGTTTGGACTGCCTTGCTGGTTTTGACCCTTGCCTGCCTCATGTTTCTGTAAGCTTTTATACTTTATTTTTGTCATTAAATTCCTGAACTGTTCCTGTCTGCGTTTGGGTCCTATTCCTTGCTGCCCTGCTTGCACCAGCCACAACCATAAAAATAGCAAAAAAACAAAGGCCTCTAAAATTGTGACAAGCATAGATGAGATCGACGCAGCTGTACCGATTGTTGGAAGTCAAAATAACAGAGTTACAGAAATAACTCTTTAATCAGCGTATTTCTTTCACTAATGTGAAAAACATCAACTGCTCCTAACAACTACCGTGTCTGTGTCCACTGAAAAGGACGTTGATGGAACAGGATGTGTCAGTCTATACTGAACACCATGTCATGAACACCATGTCACAATGAAGAGAAACAAAATGGGAATTCAGTCTGATTATCTGGCTTATGTCTTCTTTGGGGTTGAGCTAAAAAAGTATTGCATATTGTGACATTTTCTGTGGCTACAAATTCCCCACCACCACTTTGTTTGTGATGTTTTGCATTTGATTTCCTGTCACAGACAACATGTGCTATAGGTACAATAAGTAGTAATGATGCCCTTGCAAAATAGCCATAGAAAGAAAATGCTCTGCCACCAGTAGATTGCTAATTAATTTTTGGAATAATGAGACCTGAGTGTATATGGAGGAATGTAAATAAGGCCTGAGCAGGTTTGACGGGCAGGGAGGTGTTAATCCATGGAGAGTTTTGAAGGTACAGTAAAAAGTACCAGTTTGTAGTTTGATCTGGATAAAACAGGAAGCCAGTTGAAAACGGTATCAGCGTTACGTGTTCAAATTTTTTGGTTCTAGTAAGGATTCTAGCCACTGCATTTTGGACTAGTTAGGATTTTTATTTTAATTTGTAGCCTAAATGAAGAGAAAAGAGCTTTACTCTTAGTATAGTCTGAATGTTGTTTAAAATTATGAGGTATTTCAAGAAGTTGTGTTTGGGGAGACGGGGGATGAAAATTTTGTATCAGGAATCATCAGCGAGTGTAAGAATAGTGTCCATCAGCAGCAGTTTAAAACAAGCTCATGAAGTTGCTTCACACTTTTTTTTTTTTTAACAGTTTGCTTTGCCGGTTTAACAGACTTCTGGTGTGGACCACCAGTGAGGGGGATTTCCTCAGACTGAACCAAGTCTCATTTCTCACTGCTGCTTTACATACACAAATTATTTGAAATTTATGGTCGATAAAACAAGAGGGTCAAGGTATTTTGTCCCGCTAACTTACCTTCAATTAGTGTCTCATAAAGATCTTGAAATGAAGACCTGAACAGAGGCACAGAAATATGAATAAAAATATGTCCAAATTTAAGTATTCTAAGAAGACTGAAATATGTGCAATATGAAAAGTTAGAGGTAAGTTAGATGTAAAAAAAAAAAAATGGAAGTGTATCTAATGTCTGCCGAATAACTGCACTTCTACTCATGAAACTGATGGCGGCAGCAGGCAGAACAGTTTGTGGCTGAGGTGGTTGGGGTCTTAAATGATCCTGTTGGCCTTCTTCCTACACTGCTGGGTGTAGAGGTCCTCCACGGATGGCAGCACCGTCCTGGTGATGTGCTTAGAAGTTTTCACCACCCTCTGTACAACCATTACGGTTGAGGGCAGTGCAACTGCCATACCAGGCAGTGATGCAGCCAGTCAGGATACTCTCTATGGTGCACCTGTAGAAGTTGCAGAGTATCCTGGAGTCCATGTTGAGCCTCTGCAGCCTGCGGCTGTACTTCTTCTTAAGGAAACTGAAGAGAGCAAAGTTCCCATGCCAAGTTCTTGTCAACTATTTTACAAAGGAGCAATATAAAGCACACTGACTGGAAACATTACTGGCATGGGATGTGCGCGGCCCAGGACAGGGGGCTCTTCACTGGGTGATTAAAGCCGCCAAACTGCCGCATCATTGGTTCGCAATTGCACCTACCAAGCAGTGATATCGGTGAGGTGAGGTGCCTGCATAGAACCTGAAGGATACTAAAAGACAATACCCACCCCAGCCACAGCCTGTTCACCCTGCTTCTATCTGGCAAGAGATATAGAAGTATCTACTGTCGTACAACCAGACTCCAGAGCAGCTTCTTTTCTCAGGCTGTGAGACTTTTAAATTCATCCCCTGCACATCAAAATTAATAGTTTTTTTTTGTGTTTTGTTGTGTGATTTGTGTCTATGTGCGTGTGTGTGTAGCAAAAAGGGACTACAAATGTAAATAATGACCCTTGAACCCCCCTTGAACCCCTTGAAGAACATGTTACAGTAGTCCAATCTAGATGAGATGAATGAGAATTCCTGCATTTTACTGTGTTAGAAATGTGCAAACTCAGGCAGTTTGATGGAGGTGGAAGAAAATTGCTTTAGTGCTGTTGATATGTTTCTCTCAAGTAAGAGGAGAGTCAAAGGTCAATTTAGATTTATTGTCCTAGAGGGAGATTTGTTTTCACAGCCAGTACAACGCTGAAACACAGATATACACACAGCAACATACAGATACAGACAATACATGAAATCTTCATGTATGCATTCATGCCCCTTCCAGTATCCAAGCTTACAACAGCGTCAGGCAGGTCAGGGCTGCTATGACAGAAGCGAGCTCTTCGCCATTTTAACGTTCTGTATCTCTGACTAGATGGTAGTAATGTGAAGTGTTGATTGAGTGGGTGTTCAGTGCCATTTGCTCTTGTGAGTGCTAGGCATGTGATGGCTCTGTGGTCCACGTATGAGAGATTGGGTGTGGGAAGGCTGATGATTTTGGAGGCAGTATGTGTGATGTTGGTAAGTTTGATTTTGTTGGAGATGGTTAACATGGTAAAGAAGCAGGGGGAACAGTACAGCAGGATGGGTTGAATTATGCTTTTTTAAAGCAACAACAGGAGGTGGGGGGCAACAGTCAGTGCTTTGAGTTTCCAGGCAGAATGGGAATGAAGATATGGGTGTCATCTGCGTAAAAATGGAAAGTTAAATTCTGTTCATGGAGGAAATTGCCAAGTGGAAGCATACAGTGCGGAAAGCAGCTTTTGACCACTGCTACATGACAATAAGAGAAGGAGTTGTTGTAAATAACAGTGATGTCTGATGAATGAAACCATTGAAGTGCAGTGCCAATCATACCAACATTATACTGATGATACTGAGCCTGACTGGTCTTGGATCACGCCTCGGAACTGAGTGGACCCACGAAGACCTTGGCTTTGGACAGCAACTTTTCCGGCAAAGTGCCATGGCCTCAGACTTTGAGATGCATGCACAGAGGAAAAGTAAAATCAAATCAGATAAAATGATATGACACATAAAGGTAATTTATAATAATAATCATTGGCTACTGTCACTAGAAAGCTGTGGATTTCATTGGATCTATCATATTGGATGGAATCTAAGGGTTTTGAGGGGACACAGGGGCTTGGTCTTGTCATGTCACAAAGTCGAGGAAAATCACAGGCAGCCAGAGTCAACTGTCCATGTTTGTGTTGCACACAGCCTGCCAGTGACTCAGCAGTAATTTATGTATGTTCATTGGTCAAGGTTAAGAAAAAATTATCAAACATTTTGCTAGATCATATAACAAGGCTTCATGTTCATGTAAACATCACGTGTTGTGATGTGTTGAGTTTCACCTCCTCACACTTCTTTTTTTTGTCCTCAACAAAAGAAATTTTCAAATCCAAGTGGTTTTAACTGGATAGACAGTGTTTGTTTGGACCAAAACATTTGTATCTTTATAAGTTATACTGTATGTATTTATAAATATAAGTTGAACTGCTGGACAACAGGTGTTTCAAGTTTCCACATCACACTTTTACATGTTGAATACTGGACCAGGATTGGTTTCCAAACTATTGATGTCACAAAACATGCTTGTAGGCCTGCCCCTTAAATTGTTATTGTTAATCGTTTTTTATTGCCAGTGTGTGAAGAGATTGTAACATAACTTTAAAAATGAGACCTTCCCTGACTTTCTCGGTTGCCTGTAACACCCAGACTGATTTTTATGTAAAGGACTTGGGACATTTTTTCCTAGAAAATCCAGCCGATGAGACGTTTTGCCCGCTCCCGAGTGCCTTTCCTCTCTTCAGCTCCGCTACAGCACTAACACATACTAACGTATAATACTACTTCATATTTACAGATATAATGTTACACAATATGTAGATATCTATGTGTATAAACAATAATGTCGCTGCCTTATGTAAGCCTAATTTAGATGGCATCATTTTGAGTGTTGATGGAGCAGCTACAGTGTTAGCATAGCCCTTATCGATCCGAACTCCATTCAGAAAACAAACATTTTAAAAGTTGTTTGCTTGTCGTCTTGCGGACAGACCTGACAAAGCATGAATTCAGACTTTTTACAAATCAGCATCATGATGTCGTTATTTTGGCATCCTTTTGATCTGTTTATTGCAATTAAATCACAGCAAAATCTGTTTATTTTGGGATCATACCGCTGTAGTGGAGTCCGCTAAGCTAACGTCAACAAACGACCGGCACACCACAACACAGACTCACAACTCGACACAGGCAACACATCTTATTTATAATATTCTGTCTGGTTCACTCAGCGTTAGCGTTTTCATCCAGCTAATGTAGCTCTGCTGACGTTGCTGAGCCTCTCTGTGAAAGCTAGACAGACAGCGATAAGCTGGCTAGAAAGCTATCGACATTTTTTTTAACAACAACAAGTTGTCAACATGATGCCTATCAATCACGGTATCAGTCTTATGTGTGTCACGTCACTGTTTTGGCTGATGCTGGCTCGCGCCTACAGAGTGGGAGCACATGCGCGGGGGAATGCTGACTGCAGGAACAAGAAGCAAAAACTTATTTTTGAGTGGAGGGAAACTTTAAACATTAATCACCATGATGATTAAAGTGTGACTTCACCCCCAGGTCTGAGCCTAACTCCACCCACTGCATAAGCTTGAAAAATGCTAAAAACAGAGAGCGACACAGGATCACAGAGGGCTCTTTTGAGGTGGAGGACTTTTCCCCACCAGAATCCCCTGAAGACATTAGTGTGGTGGAGGACCATGGTGGTCCAGAGCCAAGCCGTATCAATTCGACCCGTTGGCTTCAGCCCCAGTAATACCCGAAGCCAGAGCTCTCGGAGCCGAGGCAGTACAGTCTCTGACAGACTGAACACGTAAGGTATGCAGACCGTTTGTGGAGAGGCTCCTGCACTACGCTTTCACTATAATCAGTGAATCCCTCAGTAGTAACGTAACGTTAACGTTAGTTCATGTTACGTCAGAAGGCTAATGGTAGCAAACGCTGGAACAAGTTGTAAAGTTGTATAGCCTAATTAAGGTGATGAGTCTCAATCGGCATAAGTGAAAATGAGCGGACTGGTATGCCCCGAGTGTCTAATTACTATGTACTACCAACCAGTCAAACTGGTTTGAAACCAGCCTATTAACAAATATAAAGGATTAAGTAAGGGATAATACCCAACAAGATGTATGTTTCATGATTGTAATGGATGATGCAGCACGGAATGTACATACTTGGAGGGTGTTATCCTGTTTATACCATGGCCACTTGCCAACAAATTGCCATATGTGCTCAAATCACAAATATCACTCACAATATCACAAAAATATAGTTCCACAGCCTCAGAATTTCTGTCATTTGCACTGCTAGGCAATATCGTTTCTAACCTATCACTTCTTTATCACTCTTATCAATCTATAGCATCAACAGGAAAAATGAAAGTTTCTCCTGGTGGTTCACAGGGCCAGGGGAAAGATTGCTTTTGAGGCGGAGGACAGCTGATGGTCAGTGCAGATTCTCGTGTGGGCCGCCCCTGGAGCTCTTGGGCATTCTCGGGGTGTGACTGAGACGCGGTGGCTGTTTCCTATATTTCTAACTAAGCATACCATATTAGTTAGTGTACATTCAATTTTGCGTTCCAAACTCAGTTTTTTTGTTCTTTGTTTTCTGTGTGAGTCATTGAAGTCCAGACACCATCCTGACCATGGGATGTTGGCCGTTAAAGGGTCATGCATGGGTCGGTGCCATGCATGACCTGTGAAAGTGGGTTGTAAATTAACTGGCTCAGGTTCATCACCAGTTGACACTCAGCATTCCTTTTTGGCTAAATTAAATGTGCATGGTTCTTATTGAGAGACTATTTATCTTTTTTCTCAGTTGTTGGTATTTTCACAAATAACACTAGTGCCAAGATCTAGCTAAGCCTCACTGTTGCCGTCTTTACCTACCTTAAAGTTGTAACCTCGAAGATTTTCATTTCATTGTCTTTCACAGCACCTGTGGCAATAATCGATAATTGCAAGTGTGTTTTTTTCTCACAACGCTAGACAGTACGCCACTTCACACACAGGTGAGTTGAAGAGCGAGTCTGTTGCCTTGTTAAAAGCCTAACTCTGCACCGCTTGTGATTTTTCCAGGAAAGCTGCTGCCGACACCCGGATCGTAATACTGCAAATGCTGCAGGCTTTCATCAGTGGGCCATAGGCTGAATCAACATCGTGTTGCATCATTCGGTGATAGATAGTGACTTAACAGACGTTTATTTAAATGAAAATCTTCAAGATTATATCTTTAAATAGGGAGTATTCATTTAGAACTGAAAACAAACATATGTCATAGGGGTCTGGTTAAACTGCCTCCCTTACTAAAAGTTAATCCACGTCAATCACAATCACAATTTTCAGCGGCCATGATATAAAGTGATTGAAAATGCTCAGCACATTTTATTCATTAAGGTGTGTCAGTACTGTCCACAATTTGTTTTAGTTCTTTCCAGCTTTTAATATGCATTCTGACATCTTTGACTATAATGAATTTTGTTACTTTTCCAGTTTGAATGCAGTCCATATTCCAAACCAGGATAGCATGTATGAAACATGGACATAGCAATCTCACCAAGACTGGTCCGACTGGTCAGTTCACTTGATAGTTTCCATACTAAGACAATTTGATCAGTACTAGGTCTGAGTGAACAGTGTTATCCAATGGTATTGACCATTTGAAAGCTTTTAAGATGGTATTTTGTACTAAGTTTCTTTCCCATACACTTTGAATGCATTACTGTTGCAAGGGTCTGCAGTGGCAGTGCTGCAGTGTGTTGGTTGGACAGAGTCCTTCAGTGTTTTGAGTAGCACCGGCCAAACTGCTGTGTGATGAGCACTCTCCCAAACTAGAATGTGTTGAGTCAGCTACTCTGCAAGCCTCTGTCCCTCCCAAGTGTGCTATTTATACACACCCAAACCTGTCTCTGGTACCAACAGACAGACACAAGCGCATACACATTTCGTCTGATCTACACAGAAGCACACACACGTGCACACTGCTTGGTAGACTTGAAAGCGCCTTGTAAACAATAGCGAATACAAACACTGGAGGCAGGGTTAGAGCTGTGCCTCAGGGTGACTCAGTATTTTCCTGACACTGTGTTGAGGAGCAAGCAACAGGTGGGCTCAGAGGCGCAGAGCAGCAGAGAGCAGGAGACGCTCAGGCTGATAGTAAGCCCGCATGGGATCGGCTGGACTTTTACCAAACCTCACAGGATCACATGTAGGACGTTGAGGTAGGACAATAAGTCTATATCTCTAATATGTCTTGTAATGTCATGCCCTACTCTGTCACATGACAACTTGTGTAAAAACTTTTATTGATTATTTGGAGTATACTTAGGCAAAAGGCCAAACTCAAATTTTAAAACTACATTGTCATTGACTGAAACTAATAAATATTTGATGTCTATTACAATGGACACTGGTCCTGAAGGGTTAAGCACAATACTTAAATACACAGTATGTACTTATGGCGTGTCTACACAGGAGGCATTTCAGTCGTGTTTTTCAGTCATCTGTCTCACGTGTGTCTGACGGAACAGATACACTTCTATTTTAAACAATCCAGTTGTATACACAGGCCTGTAACAGCTCGGTAACGTTTTACACCTAAAGCGTATTTTTATGCTTCAAGTCTATTTTCTTGTGTTTTATGTGCTTAACTACGGCGATTGTGTGTTGGGCTCTGAGCGCTGCTAAAATGCACATGACCTACACTCATTACTGTGCCTGAACACATCCTGTGTAGATTCACATGGAGCACTGAAGCTGCTGCTGCTCTGCTAAGGTGCTTTTCACGCTACGCCTCCTATGTAGACACTGTGTTAGTTACTTTCCACCACTGAACTCAACACAGTGCACTCCCCTTTCTAGTAAAGCTGGTTTGACATATCCAAGACTATAATACAACTTTTCTTAAATTTTTGTACGTAGTCCTTTGTACTAAGAGGGATTGCTAAAATGAACTACAGTATAGTTTACGTGCCAGTGGTCTTAGTTTTCCTGGTTCAGGTTGGAGCCGGTTAAGTGTGTCCTGGTCCCTGGCAGCCCTCTGTGTCCTGACCAGCAACAGTAGTCATTCTGTGAACTGTGGCTCACTTCACACTGTGAGTCACTCTGCAGGAATGTTTGACCACTGAGCAGAATAGGTTTATAATAGATGACACCAGTTGCTGTCAGTTTCTGCTGACCACATCTGCGTAGGCTGTATTTGTCAGCATCTATAAATGTGTTTGAAGGAGTATCAGTTTATACAAATCAAATTCATTATACTGTACATGTACATGTTGTCTTTGCACTGCTTGTGGTAGGACCTGATGATGGCAGTCCTCTGGTCCATGGCAACATATCACGATATTATTATGGCCCCCCAAAGATAATTTTTTGAATTTTTTTTGTTCAAGCCCTGTCATGACCTAAAGTATCCTACAATAACTTAGTGATACACACAGTATACACTCAAACTTACTGATGAACGTCAACATGTACCCCAGTAATGTCATCTCCAGTATGTTGTTCAGTAAGGGTTGTTATGCTTGAACTAGTTCATAGGGCATGTTGTCTGACCGCGGAAATCCAAAGTGTTTTTAATAGTTGATCCAAATGGCCACACTCAAAGGTGGAGTGAAAAGCCAGCCACCATAGAGATTTTCAGACAGTCTCTCCTGGAAGGCATCCATATTGTTGCACTGCATTGTTGTACACATGAAAAGTGACAGAAATAGCTAAAGAGAACTGAAGAGAAAAGTTCAAACCTTGGCTTCTTTCTCACCTCAGAACAGCTGGCCAATCACAGCATGAAGTGGGATGTGAATGTCAGATTGTCAGTGTTGGAAAGTCATAGAAACAGTCGGACACAGCCCCCCCCCCAAAGCGACGCTGGAAAGGTGCGGGTGGCGGGGGTTTGCAAAGCTATTCGACCATCTGACAAGCAGTTCTGAAGAAGCATACTGGCCACTTAAAGTGAATATCTCCTCATGGTCGGCTAGCTGTCCATTCTGTGTGTGCGCTGAAAAAAAGTCCAGTGTTCATACACAGACCTGACTCCACGATTGCAGACTATACCTTTAAGTCCAAGGGTAGGGTGTAATGGACATTGCTGTCTCTAGGAGCCACCAACAGGGAATTTTAGTCTTCTTTATGAGTATATAGCATCGAGTTTCAGTTTATTTTTCCATACAACACGAATACATAACTATCAAAAGGATTCAGAAGCAGTTAGTTTGTTGTTTGTATATTCTTTCATACAATTCATTATTAAGCACATATCCCTGGTTTCATATTCTGCATGTGCATTCCTGTTGTGCATTACTGTGGAAGAGGTGAGCAATGCCCCTAGGGACAGAGCCGGGATGAGACGTGTTCCCACAATATTTACATGACTTCGACAGTTCAGCATGAAGAGGCAGACATAAGGAGAGAGAGGTGGGATGAGCTGGCAGCTGGAGGCTGTCCTGCATAATGGCATGTAATAAGACTCCTCCTTGAACTGTGGGAGTGAAACGGTGCATCTCAGGTACTGTACAGTGTGTTCTACTGGCATGCAAATCCCTTAATTTCAATACATTGCATGCATTTACAGATACAAGGCTGTGCTCACATTCTTATTAGAGCTGAAACAATTAGTTAATTCACCGATTAGTCGATGAATTAGATTTGTCGATTAGTCAAAAAAAATCGGCAACTATTTTGATAATCAATAAATCGTTTTAATCATTTTTCAAGCAAAAATGCCAAAAATTCTGTAGTTCTAGATTTATGAGGATTTGCTGCTCTTCTTTCTTTAATATGATAGTAAACTGAATATATTTACATTTTGTACAGTTGGTGTTGGACAAAACAAGACATCTGAAGATGTTACCTTGGGCTTTCAGGAATTGTGTGGGGCATTTTTACATTTTATTGGACAAATGATTAATTGAAAAAATAATCAGCAGATTAACAGACTATGAAAATAATAGTTAGTCGTAGCCCCAATTCTTATGATAATACAGAAGAATGTGTGGTGTCAATTCTGTGGTTAAAAGAAAAAAACAGCAAACCTTACCCTAACCTTGCATGCATATACCCCAAAAAGATCATAAAACACTCATTAAAGGAAACATTTAAACTGTAGTTCCTCATCAGGGCCTCTTGACTTTCTGTCTGATGTTTATGTATCCAAAAAGTTTCCTTATATGACAACAACTTGTCCATATCTCTGTCACTCTGAGGTGCCTGTACTGATTCAGCATGTTGTTTCACAACCACATCAATGTGATGTGCAATGGAAAATCTCATTTATCATGTTCCTTAGCACCTTAGCTTTGTGATATACTGTAGGTTTCCTTTCGGTTTTTTATCTTACCAAAACAGAGTGAAACCACCAAGGCCATAATCTAATTGACACAAACATTCTAATAAAGTATGTGACTTTGAGTCTTTTCTCTGAATTGGTGTGAAGCAATCTATCCCTGGTAATCCTAGCATTATAGTCAGCAGCCATGGCACGGGAAATTCCCAGAGGAGCTAGAAAGCAGAAAGTTTTGAAGTTACTCATCTGTTCTCAGAAGCCATTTTCATCAAGAGTAGCGGGAAGCATTTTGTTATCGTGGCTTTAATTGCTTGAAGATGGATGAAAAAGGAAACGGAAAGACAATACTGTCAATTTGCAACTGGTTGCTCTGTAGGATTTCTCCAGATTAGCCTCCATTAGCTTGTGCTAGTCATAACCTTCAGAGAAATAGTGGACACAAGTGACAGTGGCTTCTCCCCAAAAATCTATCCTAACAGTAGTTTCCTGTAAAGGCAGCACAACCAACTCTTCCATACTACTACTATTTGTTCAGTTTTCAGCTCTCCATCTCTGATCACATTCATCAGGGAGGAACTTTTAAACCTTCGACTATCCACTGGTCAAACTTTTTCACAGTACTTCACTGAACTGAAAGTGAGATAGCAGGGATTTCAAACTGTGCTCCCTCAATCCCTCAATTCCCTCAATGGCAAATGTCCGCTCTCTGGCCAACAAGATCGATGAACTGCTGCTCCTCAACAGAGCAAACACGGACTTTTGCAGATCTGCCGCCCTGTGCTTCACTGAAACCTGGCTCGGTGAGCACATCCCAGATAGTACACTCTACCAGGCTTTCAACTCCAAGTGGACTCTTCTACACATACAACAGTAATAAACCCTGGTTTACAGTAAAAGCCAGGCAGCTTTGTCAGGCGAAAAATGAGGCCTACAGAAGTGGGGATCCTGCACAACTAGGACATAAACACACTGACAAAGGAGATCAGAATAGCAAAGAGGAACTACACTGAAAAGTTGAAAAACAGCTTTTCAACTAACGATCTGGTGTCAGTGTGGAAAAGCCTGTAGCTGACGAGCTGAATGTGTTTTACTGCAGGTTTGATAAGCCCACACTCACACCCCTCACCCGCTCCGTCAACAACCACCTATCATCACATACATCCTTCACTCCAAACTTACCTAGCTCACTGGGCCAGCCCTCACCTGTCAGTGGATCACAAACTTCCTGACAGAGAGGAGGCAGCAGGTGAGGCTGGGGAAAATCACATCCAGCACCCGGACAATCAGCACTGGCACCCCCCAGGGGTGTGTACTCTCCCCACTGCTCTTCTCCCTCTACACCAACGACTGCACCTCAGGAGACAAGTCTGTTAATCTCCTGAAGTTTGCAGACGACACAACGGTCATCGGCCTCATCCGGGACAGTGACAAGTGTGCATACAGACGGGAGGCTGAACAGCTGGCCCTCTGGTGCGGCCAGAACAACCTGGAGCTTAACATGCTCAACACTGTGGAGACAGTGGACTTCAGGAGGAGCCCCTCAACACTACTCCCGATCTCCACACTGAACAGCACTGTGTCTGCAGTGGAAGCCCTTTCTCATATCCACAATCAGCATATTAGAAATATAGTAGCATATTTACTGTAGAAAATAGTAACAAAGGTTACGTAATGCGAGGCATATAACAGTAATAAAAAGGAATGATTATAAAAATAATATAAGATATAAATAAATAAATAATAAAATAAAGTAATTACAAATACAACAGAGGTGTTACAGATGTGCTGCGGGATAACAAGGTCACAAGTTAAGACAAGTTAAGTCACAATTGATTGGAGTCCAATCAGGAAAGAGTGGAATTTTCTTGATCAGTTCAACCACCTTGGACCACTCGGATTGTTCCTCATTATATAGCTCAACAAGGTTTCACCATCCAATAAATCTGCACATTTCCAATGCCAGTCAAAGTCTTTTGGCTGGCATTGGGGGGCAGACCAATTATGTATCTGTCCAAGTTTGTTCCCCCTTTTTAAAACATAACCAGGTGCTCATGCAAGGCTGTATGGACATTTCTGTGGAGACTAAAGTGGGTCTTATGAGTAAAGCCTCATATTTCATTAATAAATAATTAAATAAATTTAAAGGTATAACGAGTAGGATTTTCCGAAAATACAATTTATAGACTCACACAACAATAACCCCTCTCAATCACTTATGTCCCACTAGAAGTGAGTGGCGGTGGCTGTATCTGCAGTGACCCTGCCCTCTGCCTGGATTTTCTTATTTTGCTGTGTTTTGCTGTGTCAGGACGTTTCTGGGCATCAACCTTTGGGCAGTGGTGTGTAGCCCCCAGCCAATAAGAGTGAGCAGGGTGTGAGGTACGGACTCTATAAAAACGTAGTGTCCAGTAGCCAGATCGTAAGCACGTGGGACCACCAGAAGCGCGTGCGCTTTGAGCCGGGGAGGAAGGGCCAACTTCGAATGTTGTGTTTACAAACAGCAACTGACAAATCCTACTCGTTATACCTTTAAGTGTTTGTTGTTCACTTTTGAAATATAGCCTAATGGTAGCATACCATCAGTAATGTTGTTTGATCGAATGTTCTTGTACCTCTTTCTCTGTATTTTAAGTATGTTTAATGATTATGGACTTACTAATTTGTACACATTGGAATACTAGGATTTGTGAGTTATCCCCCCCCAGAATTGTAGACTTTTGCAAAGTGTCCAGAAGCTAGTCAAAAAGTAGGTATCCTACAGCACAAGGTGACATCGTGAAATGTTGTTTATTATGACCAACAGTACAAAATCCCAAAATATTCAATTTACTCATCATGTAAGACCAAGAAAAGCAGCAAATTCTCACATTTGAAAAGCTGGAGTCATGAAATATGTGGTTTCATACCATTTCATTCAGAAAGATGTATTGTAGATATTACATAATTTTGCCACAATGCGTTGTGTTGAAGGCCACTGACCACCAACACGATTATATGTAAACTAATGACTGATTTGAAACACAGATCCAATCTAACTGCACACAGTATTATCTAGAACCTTCTTAACTTCCCTTTGAAACGTAGTAGATTGATCTCAATTATTTTTTGGCTTGACTCAATACCTGTTTTATATGTTACTTCTTAAGACCAAATACATGCAACCATTTTTACTATAAACTATAGTGAAACGTACTGGTAGTAACAACATCGCCAACAATTTCCACTATGGTCTTTACCATACGAACGAATGAATAAATTACAATTATTGCCCAGTTACTGTACATTTCAGCATACCTGCTGAGCAGCTGCCCCACACTAAACTCCTATAACAGCTACATGTCAAGTCTCATAGTTTAGTTGTAAACTAACACAGAGCATCTATTCTGCTGCTGACAGCTCTGTCAACTGAAGAATCAATCACACTGGATGGCAGTAGAGGAAGTTGTCTGGTTCAAAAGTAGTTTTAGTTCAAAAGTCTAACTTTCAGCTCCAGGCCAAAATGGCTGTGGCATCTTGCTCTACAGGTCTACACTAAGTATACATAAAGACATTAAGGGCATAAGTACTTTTAGGTTCAGCTTCACCTGTGAGCTTATCACAATTAGCCTGTACTGCAGAACTGTAGAACCCCCCCCNNCCCTTTAACACTTTAGTCTTATATGGCCTGGGTTTGGACAGTGAAGGGGAATAGTACAGTGGGGGAAAAAAACGCATGCAGGCATGCAGAGGAAGTGGAGGATTTGTTGCGAGGTAGGGTGGGGTGCAGCACTGATTAGACATGTGCACTGAAAAACATTAGCTTCCGGAAATGTGAAGAGGGTAACTACAGCAACTGTTTCAAAGCTTATCACAGCGTCAACATTTTGAATGGAATGCTGCGAGGAAAAATCTTCTTGAAATCCAGAAACTGTGTTAATTGTACAGTTGTTGTGACTTTGACAATAAAACAAAATCAAAGGAAGAAGCACTCACTATCAGTTAGCCTTCTTAGAAGCCAGCTCATAAAACTAACTTCACACCCAGCTGTTAGACTGAAAAAGTGATTAAAATAAGATCCCAAACGAAATGAAAATGAAACCGTAGTGATCATGATTTTTCCCAGAGGGAGTTAGGTGTCCTTCTGTCGGTCGCCACCGGTCACTGCTGCACAGCATTGGCATGTCAGAAAGACATTCTGGCTGACTGGCTATCTGGAAAGCCTTGCTGAGAGAGAGAGAGAGGGGGAGGGAAGTGTAAGAAGGAGGGAGGAGAAAAACAGGGAGTGTGATAACAGCACTAGGAAGATTTGTTGGCTCTGTGTTAGTGTGTTTCCCAGCAGCCTGCTGTGCTCACGGATTATTCTACAACAGTGCCTGGATTATGAGAGCAAGGGGCTCCAATGTTCAGTAGATACTGTCAACCGCATGGTAATGTACAGTACAAATACTACTGTATCTGTCTGACAGCTTTTATGTAGAATATGCAACCTGTGATAGAAGGGTTAGAACACTTGTTTCCTTCATTTCCTTGTTTGACTGGAGTGCTGTTGGAGAACAACTCGAAGCACATTTGTGAAATATTGCTGCTGTATCAGGCAGTTACAGTATGTGTTGTCAGTTTTGGTGTGTGTATTCTGTTCAGCTGTCTTGTGTATCATTGTTGGTAGTGGTGAGTTTCAGGACAGTTTCTATTTGCCTGTTAGGTGGAGGCATATATTCAAACACACGTGCCTGTTAGTGTGGACTCTATACCCCTCTCTCGTCTGTGTGCTTTACTGTTTACTCAGAAGTTTGTTTCTGTATGTGTGTGAGAAACCAGTAATTGGTGTCAGAGGAAGATATTTTGGTAGAGGCTGTTTTCTGTGTGATTTACCTTCATGGGGTTGTAGGATAGTCTTTCTTTTTCAGTCAGTGTCCTGTCTTTTGGTCAGTGTTTCTCCTTCTTTCCTTTTTGCGGGCTTTCGTCACCTGTAAACACAGGCAGTTGAGGCATGCCCAGGCACTGCCCAGGTATCGGTATGCGTCAGCTTGTGTTAGTGTTAAGTCTGTTTCTCAAACCTTTATTTTTTTACCACGTTATTTGGGAAGGGGAGGAAAACATCCTCATTTCTAGAAAACAGAATCACATTTACTGTATATGAACAGGAGGCTGTCAAATAAGTAACCATTTAACCTGCAGAAGATCACTTCTTCACCCTGACTTGACAGCAAGAGCTCTTGCTGACCCTATATTGCCCTTTAAGTGTCACTCTCACTGAAAAATCAATTGCTACATTCTGGCACTCATTTCATCATCAGTTCATCCGTGGGAGAGCTGTGTGTAGCATTGAAGTGGGACTCCACCAATTTTACACACCAAAGTCTGTTCACAGGTGTTGGGGAGTACTACTGCATATGTGAAAAAAGTTGTAAAAAGCCCTTTTGGGCTCCAAGGGGAGCTGTGTGAAATTGCCTCATATGATGTTGTGAGGCTGAACACTACATGTGAGCTTACCAGACCTAATAGCCCACTCCTCATCTCTGCTTAAGACTAGCAGCTCGAGGCTACATTAGCTGTTACTAGTACAACACACCCCAGTCTCCACCTGAACTGTTGGTGGTCGAGTTGCATTGTGGGTAATATAGGTGCAAGGTTTTGACAAGGAACAAGGATGTGTGGAATAAAAAAGACAATATCTCCTGTTCTGCTGCATCAATTTGGATCCTTTTTTTCTGAATTGTCCATCGTGAGTGTGATAATATTATAGAAGTGTAATGCTGAATCATTGGAATCACTCTCTGAACTTCTCAAGAGTGGGGCTCTGTGAAGTAGCCATGATCTTTGGGGTACTTTAACATCATTTACATTATTACTTTACTTTTTGCTAACTTGGGTGATGCTGGTTTTTGATGTGATGTATACCAGTGGCTCCAAACTTTTGGTTACAAATCCCCACAGCACTTTCAGATGAGCTCAAGCACCCCTTCATCAACTCCACCTGTCATGTTCCGAGTATGTTTGTTTGAACTGATTTTAAACTGGATGGTCCTCAACACAGATGCATTTCTTCTACTGAAGAAATGGTTCCAATAAAAAACTGTTGACCAAGAGGTCAGTGGAGAATCCAGATTTATCAGGAGGAGGATCTAGCAAAGCCTTATGGCTGTACCAGCTACGAACAGACCATACATATGTTAAATGCCTTGGTTGTCAATATACAATTTTACTGTGTTATTTTGTCTTACGCACACACACATGCACATACACTGCTCATCCCACACACACACATTAAGACCTAGTTTATGTGCTCAGCTGGTGTTTGTATGGTGTGTGTCTCTTGTGTTTATGTACAGTTGGGAAATATGCAGTTCACCTCCCATCTACTTATTCTACCTATAGGATGATCTCTTTTTTCAGTAGAAGCTCATTTAGGGCTATATTTTACTTGCACAAGCACAACGACCAGCGCAAAGCGGTAGGTGTTGGGCGCATGGATAGTGTGGGCGTCTCCATGCGCACCTGCTATTTTAGTTTATGTAGGTGCATCAGCGCAAAGTGCAAGAGGGCTGGGTGAAGTGGAATATACATCGGAGGGTGTGGTGATTAATAAATACACTTTCAGCCAGTCTCATTACTGGTGTCATTGCTATGAAACAGCCGAGCTAATCACAGTGAAGCATGAACAAGAATGGCTCAACAAGGAGAATCTGCTTTTGTCTTTATCGTACAGTCAGTGCAGAGAGACAGGAAACATGGGGAGAGAGAGGGGTAAAACATGCAACAAAGTTCCCCCAACCGGTAGCCAAACCATGGACATTGTGGTTATGTTCAAGTTCTTTATTGCCATATGCACAACAACAGTGAAGCAGTCATTGACAATGAAATTCTTAATTCTCCAACAATGCTCAAACAATATGTATAAGAGAAGAAAATCACGCAAGTAAAAAGAGAACATAAGACATAAAATATAAAATAGTGCAAAAGTTCAAAATATGGGAATAGAATAGAATATTTATAGAATAAAATATAACACAATAAAATAAGATAATATATAAATATAATACTGTGGAAGGCAGGTGTACGATAGTGATAAAATAAATTAAACTGTAATGTAGACAGGTTATGGACAGGTAAGAACAGGATTTTAGACAGTGCACTTATAAATATATATGTACTGTGATGGTTAAACAGCTTGTAAAATATATATAAATATATAAACACATACTGTGATGTATGCAGCTATAAACGGCAGTAATAAATCTATATAATAGGAGATGTAAACAGTTAGTAACCAGTAAGTAATAGTAGTATAAAGGTAAAGTGACATCAGTATTAATAATAATATAATAATAATAATAATGATAATAATAATAATAATAATAATGACAGTAATGAGCTCAAGAGCTCAAGAGTTCAGCAGTCTTACGGCCTGAGGGATGAAGCTGTCCCTGAGCCTGGTGGTGCGGGACCAGATGCTGCTGCAGCAGGTAGAACAGTTTGTGGCTGGGGTGGTTAGGGTCTCTGATGATCCTGTTGGCGTTCGTCCTACACTGCTGGGTGTAGAGGTCCTCCATGGATGGTGGCTCTGTCCTGGTGATGTGCTGTGCAGTTTTCACCACCCTCTGTAGAGCCTTACGGTTGAGAGCGGTGTAACTGCCATACCAGGCAGTGACGCAGCCAGTCAGGATACTCTCTATGGTGCACCTGTAGAAGTGTGGCATGTGCCTTAACCATAAGGCCACCTGGGAGCCCATGTGTGTCAAATGGTTTGTGATAATTTGACAAAGTGCAAATCTGTTTGGGAATAGGTACAACTAGATCATAATATCCTTTCAGATGTAATTATGATTAAATAATTATAATTATAATCTAGTTTTAACACCCTTTTTATTTCAGTTCATATTGAAATTAGAAGGTACACGTTCCTAAATATATTTATGTTTCATCAAATTACTGCAAATTTTATACACTACAAATCAGGGGCCAGTGTTCCAGCATAGTAGTACAAGTTGGTGCCTGGGAAGCTGGCATGTGTAGTCTGCTGTGTGCACTGTGCCTGATGGGCACTTTCAGTCAACTGGTAATCAGTATTTCTAAAATCTGATGGATGAATGTTAAAGTCTGTGAGTCTAATAGGACTAACATATGAATGAAGGGCGACATATAATCTGTATACCTTGTATTCATAATTTCTTTTTCTCTTCCCATTTAAGAATATTACGTATGTAATGTATGTGTGGAAGTTATGACCAGGACATATTTATTTTGGGATGGCAAATAATTTTGGAGCATGGTGTGGAGTCAGGTGGGTCTACCTCAAAGACCTTTAGGTACAGTATTTTGTTTACAAAAATAGGCAACCATTACCATAATGTTAAATCACCAGTGTTTAATTAAGTTACTGTACAAGTACCAGTGTGAACAAACATGGCAACATATGTCACGCATGTCATGTAGGGTGACCAGGGCCTGTAGGACACCATTCATTTTAAGAAAATATGTCAGCAGGCAGTAATTTTATGTCCAGTAGGTTACTTCATCAAGTCCACTACCAAAGAAAAGTGACTGCTGGCAGGTTGATCTGGGGCTGAATTATCATCCACATCCGCATATTTACTGTCTTGCGGGGAAAATAGCACAGGCCACCACAGCTAACTAAAAGCAACTAGCTTGATAGGTTCCCTGTCCTCTGCTCTGAGCACTGAAGCACTGTACACTGAGTGATAGTGGAGGATCATCGACAGATGAGACAGTTTTAAAAAATGTTGCTGCTGCCATTCAGAAACAGAATCATCATTAAGTGGTAACAAACACATTAAACATTTCATTTTCAGTTGTCACATAATTGACTGGCATTCATTAACTTTCGTTAACTAATTAGAGTGGACCCTGTACTGCCAAGTACAATACCATTTATTTTGGTGTGGGTCTTATTTTAAGAATATTCTTCCCACAACAGCTATACTCAAATGGCAAACAAATCTGTCTCCTGGAGGGTCATTTACATAAAAATTCTATGTCAAATAATTGAATAATTATGAAAAACAATAGACACTAATGATGTCCAGAATATATAATGCATACAATGATGTATAGCACTCTAATATGGCCGGAACACCAAGGATTAATAAAAAAAACAATACTGACTGAATAAAAGTTGGATAGATGATTACATACAATTTTTAATTTTTACGATTTTTTTGACCATTACATCAGCCCTAAATGGTGATCTGATAACTATGTCCTGAATTATTCTGGTAAGGCTGGAAACTGAAGTGTGAAGTAGACATCAGCTTTTTGTCCCTGGCTGCAGCCGCCTTCTCTCCTCCAGACAAGTATGAATTCATCTCAAGCCGAAAGATTCATTGTTTCCCAGGAGGTTTATGCCCCCATTTCACTGGGTCCTTCATGGTACGTGGAAAATCTGCTAATTCCTGGAATGTACTGTTATCATAGGTACAACGTCAGCAAGGTTATGTATCCACTTTTCAGAGTAACAGATAACTTATAACTTGTGGCAGTGATTATGAAAGTGTAGTAAGTGCTGGAGGCATTTTGGAGAAATTGTCTGCAAAATTCTGAGAGAAAGTTAAGCAAGGACTGGGCGAACTCTCAACGTCTTGAGGATGTGGTTCATATTGTGGCAAAAGGCTCTTCATCATAACAACTCATTTTTTCTTGGAATTCCCTCCAGGCAGAGGATTGCCATGAATTTGGAAACATGGCCATCAGCTTGGGCAAACACACTGTGTGTTGCGCACTTCGTTATTAGTGATGATCTTCAGATCTCTCAAATAAGCCATGAATTATTATTCCTTCTGTCAGGATTTCTGAGGTCCAGTCTTTTTGTCAACTCTGAGATTGTTTATGCATTTTTTGTTTTGTTTACATGTTTATGGCATTTTTGGAGTGTTTATTTAGAGTTGGTGGATAATTTGTTTGTAAGCATGTTTCTAAATGTATCTAACGTATTTTACACTTAAGATGTATGAAAAGTGCAAAGTTGCATCAGTCATCTACCAGGTCTTTAGGTGTGTCCACAGCAACAAGTCCTCCAAACTAACAAAATATGCTGTTTGTGATTGCCTTTAAAAATGACACATATGGCGCCCCTGTCAGCAGGACATTTGTTTGTCACTACTTTGCAAAACTGTTACAAATCAGTTACAAATGTAACAACGTTGTTTTTTTTCAAGCATGACCACGGTCGTTTCTCAGCTTAACTAAGTGTTAAAGCTAGGGTTGGTAATGCTGAAGAAACCAGCAAGAGTAAGCTAGATTTTGAAAGTATACGACCGTTCGCTAGCTTTAGCCGCCTAGCCATGTGGAAGACTCTGGGCATGCGCAGTGAGTGCAGGGTCAGAGGTCAGGGTCAGAGTGCACGCAGGTAGTCAGATGCATAGCTGGACAGGCAGGTAGCTCGTCCAGTCATTTCATTCAGTCCGAATGCGCATGCCCGTCATCTTCCACACGGCTAGGCAGCTAAAGCTAGTGAACTAGTCACACAAGAATGGCAAAGAAAGGAAAGAAAGACAGAAGAAGAAAAGGCTACAGGCTTATTACAGTCCTGTGACAGCCACAGACACCAGACTTTTTTCCTTTTTTTGTCAGAGCACTTGAACTATTGATTGCTGTCTGGATGTAAAGAGAATTTCAACAAATATAACAAAAAATGCTTCTAAAAGACATTACCTACCCAAGCTTTAATTATTTTAACCATGCCGATGAAGGTCCTCTAACCTTAAACTCAAAGTCAAAGTCTTTGTCCAAGTTGTCAGGGAGTATAACAACCTTGCTTCTTGTGAATTATGACAGACAAGAGTCATGATTCATACTGTTGCTACAGATTCTTGGAGGACATGAGGACATGATGGGCAATATTTTTCTTTTTAGTCCTGTGATGGCCATGACAGGTCGTTTGTGATGCTGATTCCCAGGAACCTAAAACTGTTCACCTGCCCCACCTCAGCTCCACTGATGTAGACAGGGTTTTCGTCTCCTTTGAGCAGTAGGTTGTTCTCTGTGCACCACTCTGCAAGATTCCTCCCGATATGAATTCTCAGCATTGTTTGTAATCCGGCCAATGATAGTAGTGTCGTCCACAAACTTCACAACAGAGTTCTCTCCATGTCGGGGATTGCAGTCATGGGTGTACAGCGTGAACAGGAGGGGGCTGAGCACACAGCACTGGGGGGCAGTGGAGATGGCATCCTCTGTGGATCTGTTTGTTCTGAATGCAAACTGGTGAGGGTCCAGGTTGGCTGGGATGTTGTCTTTGATATGCTGAAGAACCAACACTTTATCAGAATGATGGTGAGTGCCACAGGGTGGTAGTCATTTAGACTAGACACTACAGACTTTATAGGTACAGTAGAGGGACGATGGTGGCTGTCTTGAAGCAGGTGGGAACAGTCTCCTGTAACAGTGAGATGTTAAAAATGTCAGTGATGACATCAACTAGCTGGTTGGCATGTTGGCTGCTCTCTCTTATATGGGGTGTGTTTAACACTGTAATCCTGGGAATTTCTGATGAAGTCAGCTATATTAACCGTTACCGCTCATGCTAACTACCCAGGTCAAGTGACATGTGACAATTCTTGCATATGAAGATTTTTTTTTTCCAGGAAAGACCTACTAGACAGCCTAGACAGGCCTTCATTTATCAGCACTGCATGTGCTTAAACCAAGTGTCTGACTGTGTGTAAGCAGAGAGTGAGATACAGTATATCAGTTTCTATATTTTGCATAACTTTTATCACATCTCTGACCATCCAGTGGTTGAACTCTTCTGTGCAACCACAAGGAAACACAGTTTCCAGACAGCTAACTGAATGGGCGTGTTTCTTTATTCATATAAAAAAGTTGAGCCTACAATAGTTACAAATCTGAATTATAGCTTTTATAAATACATTGGTACAGGACCTGCAGATGAATGGCTTAGTAATAAATGTAGGTTTTGTGATATTTTGATGTACTATGCTAACAGTAATTTAAATGATAATCATAACAATATATAAGTCAGTAAACTTGGTGTTTCAAGTAGCGTATATGGTTTATTGTTAAATAGAATGTGAACATAACATGAACATATGAAGAACACAGACATCTTTCTGCAGTATAACAGTTTATAGTCCTGATGGCAGCTCTGTGAAGCTTTACTTAGTCACAGCGGTGCTTTGAGCTCAATGCTGACGTAAGCATGCTCACAATTACAATGTTAACATGCTGGTTTGATGCATCAAAATGTACATTCCCTACATGCGGTACAAAAGGGAACATAACAAAAGCTCTCTCATTTTACCTTCATGGTGCATGGTCCCCATGAAGTACACAAAGTCCAAAGGACCGTGCAGACTAAGCTACATAGTCTAAGAATGAGAACTACATAGAGTCAACCATGATTTGTTTGTTGAGAGTGCTGGACCCTGATCACAGATTGTGGTTTTACGGTCAGATTTTAACGTATGGTAGCCCAACGAATCAGGGACAATGTTTGTTTTCCCGTGAATCCCGTTTTTGAAGTTGTGCAGTGTGTGATCTACTTTGATTACAGTAATGAAAGGATAGGACGGATTTTTTCAAATCTTCCTTAAAACAATATTCACATGCCCATATGTACATTAAAAGAGTTATTGGTCGTTGTAATCATTCCTCCTGCCCGTATTGGCCCTGAAGTGATGCCTTCCTAATGTGACAGCCTCTGTAAGTGATGGTGAACAAAATCCACAGTCCTGGCTTTGTAAAAATGCATTTGTTAGTTCAGCTGAGGCAAACATGTGGCTTCAGCAGTCTGAGTTAGGGCTATAGCCAGGATGTTAGAAATACTGAGGCCATGCGTCCAAAGCACTCCAGCAGAACCCCATCAACTACAAATCTTTTTAACAAGCCACCAACTCCAAGAGTATTTAAAAAGATCGTAAAATGTCAAGTTTTATTTATTCATTTAATTGTTCAGTTCCATTTTCTATAAATATAAAATATCTGTATCTCCCTACATTATGGTCTGGATGTTTTTTCAAAGCTTTCTCTACACTGCCAGGTATGTAAGTCTGATGAAAAATGTTAAATCCCTGATAATAAATTGTTTTTGTTCTTTTTGCTTATAAATAGTCCAATTTTTGATAACTTAACTTAACTAAAAATATTAGAATCAGCCTTAGACATTGTGTACAACATCTGTACTGTGTGTAATTAGAATGTAAACTCCTCTTCAAGCCATTAAACCACCAGATTCCCAGAAATATTACTGACTTTGGGGTCCTCAATGGCAACTATGGTCCTGGTTTGAGGTAGTCAGATCAAGTCTTTCATCCTGGCAGTTGTACTGTCCTAACAACAAACCTGCATGTAACTACCAGGACATATCTCTCTGTGGCAGCTCAGCAAGGACACACTGTGACATGACAAGAGAATTTCAATACCAAAACAGTAACACTGAAACTTAATTTGTTTAAGTCAGACTGCTGAAGCATCATATTAGTTTCAGATTAACTTAAAGATTACATTTTTGCACAGAATGCAGAAGTTAGTTGGGAAACCCTCAAATTCAGTTTCAGTATTGTCTCCCAGATAAATCACATACAAATAATGAGCCTTTTTGTCATCCCAGCCTGTCCATTTCACTTAGCATGGAAGCAATGCAGGAAACAGCCAGTTGCCAGGAGATAAAGCCAATCCCTTTCCCCCATTCTCTTCATGAAGCACACACACACACACATACCAAGGGCTGAGAAAACACATTCCAGTAAAAGAGAAGCAGTGTAGTGTAAACCCTGTTTTCACAGTTTGCCAGCAGATTCCAGGAATCAGTCTTGCACCAGGTTGGGCATTTTACAGCAGTTCAGAAAAGACTGACAGTGGACTGTTTTTTTATTTGAAAATTTAGACCCACACGTCATTTTTTTTCCCGAATGCCTTTTATGGTAAATTCCGTGAAGCCCCATACTTGTTGATACTGGCTTGTTCTTATATCAGTGTGTCTTATTTCTGCTTTCATGTTTGCAAATGAGCCAATTGTCCTTCTATGACAGGCTGGCTCTTCTTCTAATTCACACTGAATACAAAGTAAATCAGCCTCTTGTTCAAATTCAAGTTTATTTGTCACATATAATCATACAGGGTATAATCATAGTGAAATGTGTGACCTTGCAATGAAAAATAAGTGTATAATAGAATAAGAATAAATAGAAATAAGTAATACATAATAATGTTAACTATAGTTGTAGTAACTTTGAATAATAAAGTAAGTAAAAATAGTCTTAGAGCAATTCTTAGGCAGTGTCCTCATTCAGGATCCTAGTGGCCTGAGGGTAGAAGCTCTGTGTGACAGGCCCATGTTCCAGAAATCCAACCCAACTTTTCACAAAATACATTCTCTTCTCTGCTGAAGCTTGTCCTGCTGCCTACAAAGAAACAGTCTGACATCTCAATACATTTAAATCTTCAACTTCCCCTTTCAACCCAACGATTCTTAAATATACACACTCTTGTATAGCATTTAACTGGAACATGGATGAAAGCTTAGCATTCAGCAGAATCAAGATTAGTAACTTTTACGGGCCAGACACGATGAGGTTTAAATAAGCAAATATCATGATATGTTATGATAACTGCTGCGTAATGTGGCATGACATGAGCAACCATCTGAGGAGAGCGTCATACAGTAGAAAGGTTTGGGTCACAGACAAGTCTCTCTTTATACTGCTAAATATATGTTGCTGAAGTATTTACATGAACTTCTCTATTATTATTTGCTTTTGGCACCTCGCAGTTCCATGGTATTATACAACCAAATTAAGCTCAATTTAAAAAGTCAGGGTAAGACTCCTTTCCACCTACAGCATCAAATGTCATCCCTTTTCTATAACTGTAAAGAATTACTACTGATGAGAAAAATACAAGAGTTCTGTACAGTGTCAGAGCAGCTTTGACAGCTGCCACACATCATAGTAGTGACTCAACAAATGGAGCTGTAGTGTCTTGCTGTTTAAAGCATTGAGCAGCTTAGGAGCCAGATATTTTTCTCAAGAGTTGGTGGAGATCAAACCAGAGCCAAAAGTAGAGTGAATATTGGACACAAACAGAACTCCAAATAAACGCTAATGTTGCCCCTGTTGAGATTTGTGAAGAGAACCCAAGCGCAGACACAGAATTGTAGTTTGGTAAGTGAAGAGGATTTATTGCAAGGGAAACTGGAGCGGAGGACAGGATGGCAGAGAGGAATGGCTGGGCGGGCAGGGCAGAGTGGCAGGGCGAGGGAGACTGGCGTGGTTTGCTGGAGGTAGTGGGTAGTCAGTGGTAGTGAGCAGGCGAACATACAGGTAGACAGGAGAGGGAAAAAATGAAACTCACGAAAAGACACAAGAGAATCAAGGTGCAAAATACTGAGCTCACCAAGAGAGCCGGAAGCATCAGACTACTGCAGTAGTTGCAACAACGATCTGGCGATGAGTGAGTGGAGACCTGGGGCAGATATACGGCAGAGTGATGAGCTTGATGGAAGGCAGGTGTAAGTGATCAGCAGCAATCAGTTATCAGTGGCAGAGCAGCAGTGTTTAGTGTGTTTTCTCTCTATAGCCTCTGTTACCTGTTTAACAAACACCTGCACATGAAGAACAACCTGCATTCTGTATTTATACTGTGTCCTGCTGAGAGGCAGCAGAATGCCTTTATATTATTGATTCATTATTTGTGTCTGTATTTATTGATATTCTGATTGTGAATTCATTATTTAATAACCCAGAAGCTCAGGAATGATCAGCCTCACATGTGACTGAATGGAAATGAGGATAAATTATGTCTTTAACCAAAAAACATACAGAGAAGGTGAGGTACATTTTGTTAGCCCTGAGTTATGCCTGCATTTGTCTTCTCAGGTTACATATATCCCCAACAACCTCCACCAACAGGGAGAATGAACAGGGACATCAGTTTGTACAATAAAACGGTTTCTGTATCTTGGCTCTAGACTTGTGAATACAGTTGACAGTTGATGTCAGCTCTCACCATCAATGTTTTCAGTGTTGTTAGGGATAGTGTTGTAACCACAACATCCCTGGTTCCATTCTGGCTGAGGACCTTGGTTAGATGTAGCCATGTTTCCTGGCTATACGTGTACTCTCACTATACAGTGCAAAATGCCAAAAATCATCTAAATCATCCCGCTGACCTGCAGACAGTCCTGCTTCAACTGCCAGTGCTCCGTTCTGCTGATGCTACGTTCAACATCATCCTAAATGTTTTCATAGGATTGACATCAGCAGATTGTGTCAGGCAGGTCATTAACATCAATTCACCTACATGGTCTTGGTTAAAGTATCCATCCTGTTGGGTGCATGACAGCCACGATGTTGGTGTCAGTGTTGATGTTATAGTCTGTACTGGCATTGAGACAAATATAAATGAATGAATGAATACTTCTATTCTGGTGTCATGCACCAAAGGGCTGAGTAGTGCCTTGTAGGCCCACATGGACATACAAGACACTATTGGCATTGCATACAGAGGCGAGAGAATACAAAAATGAAAGTAAGCAGACTCATGGTGTTGTATCCAAATGTGTCAAAGTGCATCAGATATGAAGTTACCAATTTATATATACAAAGCTCTCATACATTGATGCTGACTGAGATAGGCCAAATGGCTTGTATGTGAACATGCACTGAAGTCTACATTCATCTGTTATGTTGAACACACCATGATGTCTGACAGACATTTTGAGAAAAGGCTTAACTTGAAGATAACGATAGAATGGTTAATAGAATGTAAAATTTCATTCTCAACCTCATCCAAATCACACTTATAACACTTTCTGTCCTCTGGGACTGAATGAAAGTGTCCAGGTCTACAAAGTTACACGTACTAAGGGACACTGTGGTCATTATATTCTACTCAGGTGTGCTACATATTGTACGAAGAGATCGTTGTACATCCAGTTGTATTGGGAACCTGCAATAACGTTGTTGTGATCTGAGCTACTTGACAGCTCCCATTTTCATCTACAAGGGGCTCCCTCACACATACCAAATATTGTGATGAGGTGTTTGTGTTCAGGTTCAATCGTTCTTAAGACTCTTGGCCACATTTTTCACTGTTTGTCACTAATCAGCAGATCTGGAAAGGTTTAGTAAAGCCTGAGTGCAGGGACCAGGACTATGTAGAAGAAGATTTACAGTATCATCATAGAAGAGTACAAAAACTTGGATAAATAAACACACAGGATCCAAGACAAACACACTCATGACAATAATCAGCAGGAAATACAGTATATTACTATAACAGATCATCATTAAGATTGTCATTAAAACAGTCATTGACAGTGACAGCCTCCTTGTCCCCCGCAGGCTGCAGCAGGGAAGCTCTCAGTGGACGGGTTGCTACAGATGTCCAGCTCTGAGCTGCAGGACACAATGAGACGCCTGGGCTCCAACTCAGAGGATCGTTCTCACCTCACTGCCACCCTCTCTTGCCTGAAGAGTGTTAATGAAACAGGTGAACCAGGAACACTGACTGCCCTGCCTGTGGTGAAGAGCTCATTCATAGGAACTGCATATAATACAATAAATATATAGATATACAATAAATAGTATTGGGGTTGATTAATTAATTCTGTTTAATCTTCATTTTGATAAATCATAATGTGATATATTTAACAGCCAATTGCAACAGCAATTGAAAATTATGTAGTGAATTTGCACCACTTAAGTACAACATCAACTAAGGTGGGTCCTGCACTGTTATCTTGTTGCCCTTTTAAGACTTTGAAAAACAACCCCTAACTCAAGGTCCACTTAATAGCTTCTCCCAGGGCTTTCACTCTATCTTCATCAGCTGATGGACTTTGCTCAGTTGTCATGGAGATTAATCTGTTGTCATGCAAGCTTAGTATGTGCTACATAGCACTTTTAAGTCTTGTCCATGTTGGCTTTAAGTAAAGCATTAAAGAATAGGTTCACAGGTTCACTGGTACTGGAAGAGATCCCTTCCTAATGTGATTTACAATGACATTTAAAGTCCATTTGAAGTTAATATGAGGCTTCAGCAGTCTGACTTAGTCATATCAAGTGTTTTTTTTGCCAAAGCTAAAGTTTTTTTATTGCAAAATTCCCACTTTTTGTTTCCCGTATGTATTCAGTTGCTGAGCTGCAGTGGTGGTAGAGGAACAAAGAGGGAATATTGTACTAAAAACACAACTTCAGAAGATATCCACATAATACAGAAATACTCTTGATATGACTACGTCAAACTGCTGATGCCTCATTTCAGGTTTTGCTGAGCTTACACATGCACTGTGGATTTCTTCCATTGTCATAGATCGGTGGCCTGTGGGCCAAATCTGGCCCTCCAGCAAAAATATTCGGCGCAGCTGAAGTTTTTACCGCCATAGTTTGCATCAACATTTTTGCATTATTTTTCTCGAATCTGCTGTAGATAACAATGTAAATGCAAGGCTCAAGTCCCAGTAGGCCTGGTAACATCTAATATTACCATCATTGAAGAGACGTATGTAAACCGTGGCGTGCTGGAATTAAATTGAATTAAATTTATCACATGATTAACACAAATAAATAATATATCCAGTTCATTTTAATGAATTCAAACGCGCTTTTAATTTCATGCCTTTAACCTGTTGAACCCCAATAAGCAATGCTGAAATGACCCATGATTGAATCTAATTGCTGACCGCTGTAATAGACGTCTGTTCATGAGTGGAAGCTGCATTCCATTTACGTGAGCGAGGTCCAGGGTTAGGTATTGTACATGCTGGCTCACTGGAGAGGCTTCCTGGGACACGAAATGGAACAGAGCCATTGTTAATGGTAGTAGTTGTGCCTGTGATTTTCCTACTATGATAAGTCAAAATGTCTGCTGTAAAAACGTTCTATATGGCAGCATTTGGAAGGGATCTCTTCAAAGCTAGTATGGAGAGGAGGAATGATTCAGTAAACAATAACTTAATCGATGTCAGTAATGTTTTAAGGCATACTTGAAAAAATGTGAACCTATCCTTTAAAGGTATAACGAGTAGGATTTTCCTAAAAAACAATGTATAGACTCACAAAAATAACCCCTCTCAATCATCACTTATGACCCACTAGAAGTGTGTGGCGGTGTCTGTATCTGCAGAGACCCTGCCCTCTGCCTGGATTTTCTTATTTTGCTGTGTTCGGGAAGTTACTGGGCGTCAACCTTTGGGCAGTGGTGAGTAGCCCCAAGCCAATAACAGCGCGCAGGGTGTGAGGGGCGGGACTCTATAAAAACATAGCAACCAGTAGCCAGATCATAAACACGTGGGACCACCAGAAGCTTTGAGCCAGGGAGGAGGGGCCAACTTTGAATGTTGTGTTTACAAACAGCAACTGACAAATCCTACTCGTTATACCTTTAAGGTTCATTCCAGACCTTGGAAGTAACAGTTTGGCTGATGAGGTGTGTGTGAAGGGTGATATAGTTAAAGCCTCCAGAAATAAACTAGTTAGTGGGCTACCACAGGGGTTATTTTTATTTATTTATTTATTTATTTATTTATTGTTAAACTATTGTTTCCACAGTCAACAATGAAAGGAGAGTTATGATTACTATGATAATAATAATGTTTTCATGTTGTACAGGTACGCTGACTCTTAATTGTTCTATGCACATTACACTACAGTGTGTACTATACTGGTTGAGAACATATTTACTAACAGTTGCAGGAAAACAGAGTGATCATGGGGTTAAATTTCAAATGGGATTATAGTAGATTATACTAGTACATTTGAATTTGAATTTATATATTAATTTAATAAAACTGATTATATTTCACAAGTAACAACCATCTTTTTGTAATGTCTGATAATATGTACTGTAATTTGTGATCTTTACTCTTTGACTCCAGGAGGTGACGCTAGGCCTGACTCAGGCTCCTGCAGCTCTGAGCCCCAACAGGGCAGTGATGCCTTCTCTCCCATTAGCCTCCCCTCCACCTCTGGTAGCGCTGCCACTCCCCTTCAGCCTACCAGCACCCACGGCCGCTCCATCTCCATATCAGTGGTACCTTGTTCAGATGACCAGAGACCTTACATATCAGCTGAGGAAATGACAGACGCCTTCAGCCTGGAGCCAAGCACCCCCCCAGCCACCCGAGCCTCAAAGACACGAGCTGCCAGGCCCTCTCATACACCACCACCGCCTTCCCGCAAACTGCTGCAGCTCCTCCCCAACATTGCACTGATGAGAAGCAAGAGTCATGAGTCACAACTAGCCAACCGCATTGAGGAGCCTGCTACACACAAGTGGGTTTCAGAATTTAGAAATATTGCAGTCATATTTTTATGGTAACGACTGTAGGTCCGAGTCTCCCGTTTGAAAATGTACCTTACTTCTCAGCTGCTAAATATCAAACAGGATTAAAACTGTTGAGTTTTATTCCTGAGTTTAAACTGTTTTAAGTTATTGTATACAGGTATAGCCTCAGGCATTATGTATGTCAGAACATAAAAAACAATGGAATATCATCAAGACATGCATATTTGTGATTGTCAGAGGCTAAAATTTAAAGTCAGATACTTCAAGGAATTGACCATTTACAGCAAATGGTGATACAGTTAGATTTGGTGGAATAGGCTCTGCTCTTTGAGGGAGTTCTCAAAGAATCAGCAGCAACTAGGATTTTGCTTGAGAACTAATCTCCCCCAACAAGCACAAACATGAACATTAGATCTTAGTTAAATCAACAATACCAAGTTTAGATGCCGACCATGAAATGGAATGCCCCCGATTTGTTGCATCTTTCTCTCCCTCATTTCCCGTCATCTTCCCATTGTAATAATGGCACAAAAACACTTTTAAAAAGCATGTGTGATGCAGCTGATGCCAATAAGCAAATGCAAGCATGTTCTGAATGAACATATTATTTTTTACTGTGTCTTCAAGTGTCATCATCAGCCCAAAATGTCAACTTTGAACACAAGATATTACACTATGGTTTAGCTGCTACCAATGACCACTGTTGTTTTTTCAGCAGTTTGTACTGTGTAGCTAAGTTGTCACAGTGTCACAGGATGAAGTGGACTGCTGTATCTCAGAACTTAGAGTAGCTGTTAGTTGCTCTCTGTCCCTACAGGGCCTGTAAGAAGAACAAAATGTTGGCTGCTATTCATATCAACGGCTGTGGGAACAGTCCTGAGGACTCAGCACTGCGGTCACCTCTGCTGTCTGCCCGAACACCAGGCCCTGTCCCAGCCTCAGCCCCATACATGAAGCCTGCCACCCCAACCCTGCTGGACAGTGAGTCCCCATAACAGATACTGGCCTGGATTTCTGATCTCACTGCCCTTTGGTGCTTTTGTGATTCTGTTTCATTTCCCCATTGTCTCTTTTTGTGTTTCTGACATATTACATTCTAATGTCCTTCACAGATGTGGCCATGCACAGGAGTTCCCCTCAGACACTGAGGAGAGACATTGGCCTGGCTGTAACACACAGGTCAGTTACAAACACCCCTATAGACCTCCTGCCTTGTTTAGAATAACATAGGTTCTGTCCTCAAGAATTTTGTTCATGTGTCCATGAACAAAATTCGTGAGTTCATGTATTGTTTTCAACCAACAGCACTACAGCAGCACTTGACCCAGATCGGTCCCCCTGAGAAATGCTGCTGAAACAGTCAGTGTTTGTTTTTAAAATCACAGTGTCTCTGGGCCCTATTTTAAACGCACAACCACAAGAATAAAGTGCAAAATGGAAGGTCTGGTAGGCCACAGACTGTGTGGGTGTCTGTAAGCCCACCTGTTATTTTGTTTCATGTATGCAAAGCAGGGCGAAGTGCAACAGGGCTGGTTGAAGTGGAATATAAATCGTAGGTTGTGGTGATTAATAAATACACTCTCAACCTGTCACAACACTTCAGTGGTACATCACTCTGAAATAGAAAAGTTAAGTAGTAAAATGATGATAGAAACAAATAATTAAAAAACAGTTGGGTGAAGTAGTTTATATGATTTATATGATATGACGCTATTTAAGTCATACTTTTACCATACTTCACGTTGTAAATGTTTATATCATAGCATTTCAAGAATAAAACATGAGCCGCTGAATTCTTTTTTTATAAATTGGAAAGGAGGCTTTGATGCACAGGATTAATGAGCTCTGGTGATCCGACGTCTCGCATTAACAGGCAGAATACCGAGTTATAAGGAACCCGTCTGATGTGTGTTTGTGGTTATTTTGCAGCAGCCTGGTGACCTGTATTTGGTGGCTTCCTGACCTTTCCTCCTGTGCCCCTGTCACACAATAGTTTCAAAAATCAAAATCTAACAAGGCAGGAAATTTACTGATAACACGTATGCTCCCCAGAAGATGAAACCTTTCCATTCCAGACACTCAATTTCAAAATGTCAGCTCTGCACGTGAAATGTATCAATCAACTGGCAGATTGGCATGAAATTTGATTTCACTGATCCCATGACCTTTCCTCCAGCATCACCCTTAGGACAAACTTTATTAGTTTTAGCCTCACAACAGGCTCAAAGAAGAGCTAAATCATCAGTATGTTGTTTGTTCTGTCCTGGATTGTATGGAACATCACATCTATAGGGTCCACTAGTGGGCCTTCAGACTTTCAGTTTTGTTGTGTAAAGTATGTTACTTTAATACCACATTCGATTCTCCAGTCACTGAATTTAGCATCAAAACTACACATCAGCCAAAAAAGATGGGCAAATTGGGTTTAGGGGAATCTACTCTTCTTCAGATTTCTGGTCTTGCTCACTTCTTAACTTTATTTCCCAAGCTCATTAATCCGAAACAAATGTTAGATGCCAGTGGAACAGTAGATGTTCCATTATGATAAATATTTTCTTCTTTCTTTCACTGTCCTTTGTAGGTTTTCAACCAAATCCTGGCTCTCCCAGACTTGCCAAGTATGTCGCAAGAGCATGATGTTTGGTGTCAAGTGCAAACACTGCAAGTAAGAGAATGTAAATATAACCTTCCCCACTCTGTTTGATTATAATACTACTTGTTATGGTCTCATTAGGGTATGTCATATCCATCTGTTCACAGGTTAAAGTGCCACAACAAATGTACCAAAGATGCTCCCTCATGTCGGATATCATTTCTCACATGTAAGCAACACTCAATGTCATTGTTTCTTTCACTTTTTCTTTTATATTATTATTATTATTATTATTATTATTATTAAATTATTTTTGCCAATGCTCCGGTGATTAATAATATCCTCAACTCATCTTCCGTACTTCAACATAAAATATAGTTTTTTCTTGCGTAGCATAAAGGGCCTACAACTTGTATTTCATTGTGCAACCCTGTGTTGTAGAATGGCCAATAAATGGACATTTTCAACATGTAACAGGTTCTACAGGATCTCCTTGACATATTCATTTGCAAAAGCTGTTAAAAAGTCAAATCCTTCACATACATGACAGTGTTAGTATGAAGATTAATATGAAGGCAAGGGAGTAGGTTTCAGAATTGAGTGAATTTAGAATTTGGTTTCATGAGTACAGAGATAAGACTTGATGCAGTTTTAGCTCACTGTTATGTTATTCCAGTTATTCTTGTTATAAAGTCAAGTTCAATTCAAGTTCTTTGTCATCATATGTACAACAATTACAGTGAAGCAGTCATCGGCAGTGAATTTCTTAATTCTCAGGATCACTCCAACAATGCTCAGACAATATCTATTAAAAGAAAATCCAAGTAAAAATGAGAATCTAAGACATAAGACATAAAATAATAGTAGAATGTATATACAATAATCTGTAAAACAATAAAATAAAATATAATACTGTGGTAGGCGGGTATACAGTAATGATAAAATGAATAAACTGTAATGTAGACAGGTTATGGACAGGTAAGAACAGATTTTAGACAGGCAGTGCACTAATATATACACTTTGATGGTTAAACATCTTGTAAACAGTTAGTAAAATAAATGTAAATATATATACAGTATACATATACACACATACATACTGTGATGTATGCAGGTATAAACTGTAGTAATAAATATATAGTAGTATAAAGGTAAAGTGATATCCGTATCAATAAGGTGCGAGTAAAGTGACAGTAATGCGCTTGAGAGCTCAAGAGTTCAACAAAAGAATGTCCTTTACTGCCTCAGCTTTTACTTCTGTTCACTTCTAATATACGTCTTAGAGTATTGCTGATCCACTGTCACTTGCAAATCATACAATACAGTAGATGTTTTTTAATGATTTATTGTGTTTTGGGGCATTTTTGCCTTTATCACAGAGGGGGACAGTACACAGCTGACATGAAATTAAGGGAGAGATGGGGAATGACACGCAACTAAGGTCCCCCCCCAGACTGGAACTATGTTGTGATTACATGGTCAACGTCTTAAACCCCTTGGACACCAGGACACCCCTGTTGTCTTTAACGAGACGTCAGTAAAGAAAGAATGGATGCCTCTTTGCACCAAGCACAAAGGAACTGGTTCTGTTAAGCCTGGGGTTTGGGCCCTGACTGAGGGAGGTGGGATTTGTATGCAATCTGCTCTCTTGCTCTGGATAGGAGTTGCCTATGAAGCCAGTTGGGTCAGCCTGCAGAGTGTCTGCTCTTTGCTTGGCTGAGGATAGGATTCAAAGACGTTTTAAAGATGCACTAAATCGAAGAATGGTGTGAACTCGTAAGTACTTGTCAGACTAGTGGAGCTGGATAAGCTGGGATGACAGCTGGACTACTGAGCGGGCCATGGCATTCAGATGAAACAGCCTATCTAGCCAGGGGGGCTATGGCAAGCACTTTTAACATTTAATCAGTAACGATAATAGCAATTGTAAATATCAACAATTGCTATTTGATTAGTTAGAATTCCAAGTCAGCATATCCATAATGTAATTTTGACTAGTAGCAATTCTAATTAAAGATACCTACAATTCATTTCTGACTAGTGAAAATGTTTTCATTGTAGATATCTGTAACTTAATTACAATACAGATATCATAAATGGAATTCTAGATATCTAAAATTCAATTCGGACTAGTCAAAATTAAATTATTGATATGTCGGCTTGGAATTGTAACTAGTAAGAATGTAGTTTCAGATATCTGAAATGCAATTCTAGATATCTGAAAATATCTAACTACAATTTCTTTTATAACTAGTCAGAATAGAATTTTAGATATCCAAAAAGGAATTTCCACTAGTCAAAATGTCATTGTAGATATCTTCAATGTACATATCCAAAATGAATATGGTAATTAGGGCGACATACTGAAATGAATATGGTAATTTGGGCAAGTAGTAGGCCTACTGTCTGCGGCCTGTGGGAAGGCGGGGTTGGATGTCTAGCCCCACCCACATATCGGAAATGCAATTGTTGATATCTGAAATAGAAAATTACATTTCCGCTAGTCACAATCCTTTTTCAACATGTGGAAATTTAATTGTAGATATCTGCTATTGTTATTCTTACTAGTGAAAAAGGAATTACTGATATCTATAATTAAAATCAGTTTTGACTAGTCAAAATGTAATTTCGACATGTGAAAATATATTTGTAACATGTCAAACTTGTTTTACAGATATCTTAACTTAACATTTTAACTAGTCAAAATGACATTTTGACATGTCGTAATGTCATTTCCACTATTGAAAACTAAATCGCTACTAGTCAGCCCTGCTGATTAAATGTTAAAAGGGCTTGCCATAGGGGGGCCAGCCACGGCAGTTTAGTGTAAGCAGATACAGTGTAGATATAAGGCCAGACCAAGCCAACAAGTACCTGCTCTTTGCTTGGGTCAGAGTACGATTTAAAGGTATCTTAGAGTTATGTAAGGTCAGGGCTAGAGAGTGGTGTCTGTTAGAGGGCCCAGTAGATTTTTGACGGAGCAGCCTGATACCCACTGCATGGCCTAATGATAGGACAGAAAATTGCTCACCCAACTTCTGGCACATTTACAGTGTACTGATAACTATAGATATTTTTTGTTTTTGTAAATACTATATAAATATATTACATAAATATATTCAGTCCTCCACACAGTCACTGCCGCACACTAAACTTCTATAACAGCTACAGTACATGTCAAGTCATGTTCAGAAAAATAGCTGAGAGAGCTGACAGCTCTCACACTGGACGGCAGTAGAGGAGGTTGTACCAGCATCTGCTTCAAAAGTAGTTGAGTCAACTTCACGAACATTCAGCACCGGAACAGAGAGCCCCAGAGCCTCAGAGCAGCCAACAGAAACGAGCTGCGCTGCTCTCTGAGTTTTGTCATTTTGAGACAAGATTCAGTTTGTAAAGTTTACCAGCCCTGCCATGCTGTCATTTTGCAATTTGTTAATTAAACAAAATTTGTTTCTGTTTACAATGATGCAAAAAAGCAGTGAATCGACTGACAAAATGAGAGTTAGGTCGGGGGCTGAATCATCTAAGTTTAGGGGGCAGCTGTACTTTTTGATATGAAAGTCCCTCTTTGTGTTTCCCCAGACAGTGTTTCTGTGCTGCACTGTGGTGGTGGGATAGTAACACAACAAGGGAAATGTTGTACTAAAAAGACTAAGTACTAAGTACTTGCTTACACTTTGGAATGTATTTTTGCACAAAATGTAGACTGTTAATTTTGTCCCCCATCACTGACATTGGGAGTGCATTAGAAAGGCCAGTATTGTAAAGGCCAGTATGAACAGGAGGAATGATTATAGCAAGCGTAACATGTTTCACTGTCCCAGCAGGCTCCTGTCTTTTGTTTTATGACAGACTTGAAACATTGTGAACCTATCCTTTAATATTCACTGTGATGTAAAATTATATATTATATTATACTTTTTTTAAAATCTGACTTGTAGTGCCAAGGATGCGCAGAGCAGAGTCAGTGCCATCAGATATCAATAATCGGATTGATCACACAGCAGAGATCCCACTACAGTTTGGCACTTTACCAAAAGCAATAACCAAAAAGGTAAGTACAGGTTTCTTTTCTGTTATAATATGTTTGGAATTCTGTTCTGGTCTGCTGTAGCTGTTTTTATTCTCAAGGTGATTGTTTAGGTAATACATATGGTGTTGATGAAAGGCTCTTACTATTATAATAATAGAATTGTGTGTGTGTGTGTGTGTGTGTGTTAGCAGGAGCCTCCCCCCAGTTTAAACCAGCTGGACTCCAGCAGTAACCCATCATCAGCCACCTCCTCCACACCTTCGTCCCCAGCACATTTCCAGCAGAGTAACCCCCCAAGTGTCAGCTCCACCCCCCCACCCAACCCGTCACCGCAGGGCTCCCGGAACGAGTGTTTCTGCTTCCCAGGTCAACACCCTGTCACCGGTACCACTCACATACACTCAAGCCTCGTGTAATGTAAGCAGGGCTCCAAGAAGACAGGTTCTTCACAGCAGCATGTTTAAGCTGAGCCAACCCACAGAAGATATGTTGTTAACATACACTCACTGTGTTGGGTCATACTGAGAGAGGTTTCTAATATTCAGTCTACTCTCATTGATATAAATAGGTTGGACAAAATATTACAAACACCTCCCTGCATAATTCTGTACAAACGTCAGCCTCCAAAATGACCAAAAAGTTAGATCAACACTCTCAAACAGCAAACATTATAACTCTCATGAAGGTAGGATTCATTGGAGAGTAGGATTAAACTGCATTGCTTTTGACAGCTGTGTGTATTTTTAATTGCATTTTGGCATGAAAATGTTCAAAATGTTGCTTGTCAGAAAATGTACATTTCTATCTGCTGTTACCAAGAGTGGTTGTGCTTTGATGCTTATTCTCTTTCTGTAAAAAAAAAAGACACAACTGAACTAACAAAGGCAAATGGAGGACACGGTTATATGGAGCTAATGTGAAAATGTGAGCTCAAGTTATATGTGAGCTAAGCCTCACATATAACTTTAACATTTGACATTAAAATATTAGATTTATTTGGATTTACATTATTGCAGTGTTGATTTGACCAGAAAAGGTACTTGAAAACCAGGGGAGGTGCAAGTACTGTAGTCAATGTTTCGTATATTTAGTATGTTTCAATTATTTTAGGTGGAAAAATAAAAAAAGATTAAGTGTTACATTCAGAATTTCACTTGTGTACAGATGGAAAATCCTCTGAAAATGTGAAATCCAGTTTTTTTGGAGTTGACTTGGGACGAAAAGTCAGGATGTCAATTCTGCTTTCATTTGACCATTCTTTTTTATAGCTGTTCTCATTTACATATTTCTTAGTTTCTGTTGTCAGACAATGAAACTAAAAACTAATATCAAATAGTGATTTAATCGTGGCTCATCTACTACCAGTTAACCAGTAATCATTCTCAAGCTTTTACACTGTGGTGATAAAATCAATATTTTATGATTGCAATGTTGTGTGACAAAATCAACATAAATACAAGTTAATGACAACAGCTGCACTGTATATTTAGCAACACTGACATTTACAGTGAGAGAGTTTGAGTCTTCTTAACTTTACTGCCACACGGCCCCTGATCCTCACTGGGCTAAAGCTCTAAACTCAAACACACTGAAACAAAAAGTCAATGATTTTGTGAAGTAATGTGTGTGAAGCAGGTGTTTTCTGAAATATTTTTATAGGGGCCTAATGTTTAAGAGCAGTTTGAGAGCTTGAAACATAAAATCATTGGAATTTGAATCCTCTGTTCTGAATTCAAAAAGTAACATGTAAAGTATTGATGTAGCATTTCTGAATTACTCTTGTAGAAGTGCAGTATTCTGAAGATGTATTTTCCAACAGATGTTCCTGCTTCCACGTATACTACTGTTCAACATCCTGGCAGCTACTATGAGTCTGGGTAAGAGACAGCAACATGGGTACCATATCGGCTGATATTGGCTTATCACATTTTTATCTGCGTGGGCTGATAAGAACCAAGAAATGTCAAAGATATGTTTGAGGTCATTTAGAAACAGTTGTCTGTCTGTCCACCAGAGAGCACTGACACCTTTATTTTTACACTGTGAAAAGTCCTGCTCACTACATTAGTTTAGCTTACTCACAACGGTAAATCACAAATTGAATTTATGTGTTGTTAAAAAAAAGTAATATCGACCAATGTACCACATATCAGAGTTCGATCAATCAATCAATATCAGTATAAACATTCCAGCATCATTCAGGCTTTAATGTATAGCATACACAGGGCATAAATGATAATGATTTTCTTTTTTCAATATTATGTTTTTTTGTAAAAAAAACAAAAAAACAACAACAACCATCTTTCAATATAGATATGTAGATTCTGTAAACATATATCAGGCTCACAAATCCTGTAACGTATCAGTGAGGCTAGTATATGCATGAGCTTAATAACCCTAAAAATAGCCTAGTCGGTTACTAACTCTTGTGGGTTTTCTTTCAGAAAGTCACAAGTGGCCGTCACGGAGACACAGCCAACAGCAGCAGAACAAGGAGGGGTGAGTACTGGCAGTCACATACAGTGACTCACATCACCAAAAAGATGAAGTGAAAAACGGTGTTATTTGCTTGTTTTGTCATGGGAATCTTATTTGCCTGCGTTAGTCACAGGAATGATGTGCTTATGTGGTTTACAGCACTTGCTAATGTACTGTTGTGGAGCATATTTCTTTTTTTCTATCACTGACATATTTACTCATCAGTGGAAGTTGGAAGAACTCTTAAGTTTTGTTCTCTCTGTCTTTGAGCAAAGCTCGACAAAGCTATGAGCCAATGCTGCAATACTTTAAATAATGCTGTCCAACGTGAATTTTAGTTTTCTTACGTTTCTCATGTTGCTTTTGTTGTTGCACTTTTTTGTAAAGTGCTTTGAACTGAGTTTTACTAAAATCAATCATTAATTAAACATTCAGTGTCCATGTTCACTTCCCTTATTCTGCTATTTCACAATGAGGAGGCAGAGGAAGACTACCCAGCTGAGGATGAGGAAGCAGCTGACCAGTGCGGCAGAAAAAAGAGCTTTTCCACAGAGGAGTGCGATGACGACGGGCTGGAGGACCTGCCTTCTGCCATATGTCGTCGTGGGGCCGCCGGCCGCTGGCGGGGCCCCATCTCTCGTAAAGCCAGCCAGACCAGCGTGTATCTGCAGGAGTGGGACATCCCGTATGAGCAGCTGCAGCTGGGAGACCTGATTGGCAAGGTGAAGACAGAGATGTAATACAGACACACTAAATCTTGGTATAAAAACATAAAATATCAACATTTGGGTCCAACACAGCTGACTCATTTGAGTTTGTGACTGTCCAGGGTCGCTGGGGGAAGGTGCATAAGGGTCGCTGGCACGGTGAGGTGGCCATTCGCTTACTGGAGATTGACGGCAACAACCAGGATCACCTGAAGCTCTTCAAGAAGGAGGTGATGAACTACAGGCAGACCAGGCACGAGAACGTTGTCCTGTTCATGGGCGCCTGCATGGCTCCACCCCACCTCGCCATCATCACCAGGTACAGCTGCATCACTCCTCAGCTAAAAACTGAGATCTCAGTTCTGCTGTTATTTCCTCATTTCCAGCACATTCAGTACAGTCATTTTATATATTATTTTTTATATTATTACATGTGCTATGTAGTTTTAGTGAGCATTTATGTTCTGATATTGATTTGTGAATTCAATTTTAGTGACAGTATTGCATGTTTTTTCTCTGCAGTTTCTGTAAAGGTTTGACTCTATACTCTGTTGTAAGAGAAAGAGGTCACATGCCAGACATCAATAAAACCAGACAGATTGCACAGGAGATTGTAAAGGTAAGTAACGCTCGAGCAGTGTCAGATGGACAGAATTAAATAAATGAAATTATATTATAAACTGCCATTTTAATATTAATATATGATTTCTGATCTATGAAACAAAATATCACATAACAAACTGATGTTTATTAAAGCCTGATATCATCAGATGATTTTAGTTTATCAGAGATATATCAGTAATATATCAGTAATGGCATATATGTTGGCTTATTAGTAACAGGAAGTTGCCGTAGAGCAATGCCAAAGACATGACTGAGGTCATTTAGACACAAAGAAGAAAGGAGGGGCGCTGTTAAGAAAAAGTAACAGAGTAAAAAGAGAATTTAACATATTCAGTATGAGTAAGAGCACCAAGCTTGAAACACGTTGCAATTCAGAATAGTTGCCAGTTCAAGCCTTTTTTGTGTTCTTCATGCCATTAAGTGGCTGTATTTGCATTGCATTTATATAAGCATGATAAATTCTCACACTATTCAGTGTTCAGTGGCTCCTTTCTTCGAGTTACCACCGACCCATGCAGAAAGCCTTTTACCACAGTTATTTGTGGGTTCCTGAGGTAATTAAGAAACAGTGTCTACATCACATAGTTTGTCCACCAGAAAGCACTGACAAGTGTATTTTTACTCACTCAGTACATATGTATCAGATTTTTTTAACTAATTAATATCAATATCAAAATTCCTGTATCTGTTGGGCTTTAATGTATACAGCATACACACAGAAATGATACCTGGACCTTTAAATCATATGAACAAAATGCCTAGCCTCAGCTACCACTCATCTGTCACTTTTGGTCATAGAAATTTCTTGTGTTCAGCAAATCCTCTTATTTTGCAGGGAATGGGTTATCTGCATGCCAAAGGCATCATTCACAAGGATCTGAAGTCTAAGAACGTGTTCTATGACACAAACAAGGTGGTCATTACAGACTTTGGCCTGTTTGGGATGTCTGGAGTGGTACAAGAAGGCAGGTAGGAGTGAAATAAAGGATAGTCAAAAAAATGGATCTGTATCTCTGATAAGCCACAGCTGTTGTCTTCATTAGTGCTGTATATATATATGTGTTTGTTTGTGTGTGTGTTTGTGTTTGTTTAGAAGAAAGAACGTGTTGCGGATACCTCAGGGCTGGATCTACTACCTGGCTCCAGAGATTGTTCGAAAAATGAGCCCAGAGGTCGATGAGGACCAGCTGCCTTTCTCCAAAGCTGCTGATGTTTATGCATTTGGGTATTTCGATGTTGATTACAATATTGTCAGTTTTTCTGTTGTTGTGTTCTCATGAAGTTTGAATCCTTCAAAGTCAAATTAAGATTTATGGGTGAAAGCTTTTATTATTAAATTATAATTATTTTTGTGTAACCTTACAACTTCAGCGACCTTCTCACGAATGCAGCCAGACATGTTCTTCAACTTTTAGCCCTTCCTATATGTACGCCTTTTTGGAAAACTTTCTTCCGTGAGCGTCATACACCACTTGGCATATTTACTTAGACTCTCATGTAAAAGACTAGCATATGGGGTGGTTTCACTGTCACTACAGTTTTCCTGATCTGATTTTTGTGTTGTGTCATTTTCAGCACAATCTGGTATGAGCTGCAGGTCGGAGACTGGCCAATCACCAAACAGCCTGTGGAAGCTAAAATCTGGCTAGTGGGCAGCAGTGAGGGCATTAAGAAGGTGCTGGCAGACGCCAACCTGGGCAAGGAGGTCACGGTGAGTCTCTTACATAGATCATAGAAGCAGTGGCAACACCTATAGGAGGGACTAAAGGAGGAGAGGGATTAAATCTGGATATATAAGTTTACCACTTTCTGCTATCTTGGAGCCAGAAATTTTTTTTTTATTTTCTAATTTGGTCGGTGGGAAGGGAGTCTTGGTGGAGCTGAGATGGGACCAGCAAGAGACGACCATAATTGCTGAGTGTGATCAGCTGAGAAAACTGTCCATCTAGCAAACACACAACATACTTGTCTGTTATCCTTAATGTCTGCTTAATAAAATAATGATTGTCAAAAACACTGCTACGGCTCACATTAGACAAAAAAACCAAAACATTTTTGAATAAATTTCTACTGAGCCTGGCAGATATCCAGGGTGAAATTGTCGTAGTCAAACTATTATTAAAGAAGCCCCATTCAAGTTCAAGTGCACATGCCAGTTCAAGGACTGAAAAAACTCAGCACACGCTGTGAGCAGCTCCTCTCCCCCGCGCATGTGCTAACTCCGTCAAGCTCCATATCTTCAGTGAGCGGATGCAATGGTGGACAAACAACCACCCAACAACCAAGCAAATGAGAAAACTGCCCATCCCTCCTTTGTCAACAACAGCTTACACGACAAAGACAAGTAAACAGAAGAAGACCAATGAAGAAAAGCAAGCTAAAAAGAGAGAATTAGACCGAGCGACTCTGCGGGGAGGGGCTTTGGAGACGAGCTGGAGCCCAGCGGTAGTGGAAGTTGTAGTCCACTCTCTTCTGAATCCTACCGACTGCAGCTTTAATAGCGACAGTGGTGAAGTTTCAATATTATATACAATAAGATAATACAATCAGGCAGAGGAAGAAAAACTGATGAATGCAATTATTTTCTCGTTGGTTGGACTATTGCAATACCCTCTTCACTGGTCTACCTAAAAAGACTACGGGCAGACTACAGTTAATCCAAAATCCCAGAATCCTAACAAGAAAGAACAAATTTGATCACATCACACCTGTTCTCACATCTCCACATTGGCTCCCAGTTAGTTTCAGAATTGATTACTAAATTTTACTGCTTGTCTATAAAGCCCTAAGCTGCCTTGCTCCACAGTACCTTCCTGACCTACTTATTTGATATGAACCAATGAGGACTCTTAGGTCTTGTGGCTCGACCCTCGGAACAGCTACAACTTTTCTGCTTTGCTTTGCTTTAGACTCTGGACATCATGTGATTTAAACTGTGTGTGCCTTTGACACAGTTTAGACTTGTATGCTTGGAATAAACACTGCCACAAGGTTCCGTTTTAGGTCCTATTTTATTCTCATTTTATATGCTTCCTCTGGACTCAAACAATAATCAGCTGTACTTTCCACTGAAACCTGGTGATTCATGTTGCTTAAGTCCCTGCGGAACTGCCTTGAGGATGTTATGTCCTGGATGACTAAAACCTCTAAAACCTTCCTACAGCTTAATGAGAATAAAACAGAGGTCCCCATCTTTGGCCCTGCACACTCTCCAGCACCCCCACACTCCAGCCTTGGCCTAGTTTCATCTTCATAAGCACCAGCTTTTTCCACTTTAGTATTAAGCTCTTTGTTGTTAGCACTAGCTTGGTCAAACCTTCATTAGTAATTAGTACACAGAAATTGTTTCACACAAATTCGGAGGTGTTTTGAAGCATCATAATAGGATCTAGAGTTTCAGATATTTTTTCATAAGATTTATCATTTACATCCAAGTCAAGGTGGATGTCTGCTGGTGATGCAAACAATCACAGTTGAGTTGTAAGCTAATTGACGGCCAACATATTGATCCATGGAAACCACAGTTGAAGCGTCCTGTATCATGTATTAATCCTCCTCCTTCCACCCCAACAGGAGATCCTGTCTGCCTGCTGGTCCTCCGAGGCAAACAACAGGCCGACTTTCACCCAGCTGGCAGGCATGCTAGAGAGACTCCCCAAACTAAACCGCAGGCTGTCTCACCCTGGACACTTCTGGAAGACAACTGAGTAGGTATCATAGAAAGAGAAGGTCCATCCATGATCCAGGGTGAACCAGCCTGCAACACCATTCACACCAACATCCAAAAAGGGAGTCAACATCATTTTATTTAGTCCATAAACATCTGCCAAAATTTACATTTTCATGTCATGTAAGCAGAAATGAGATGGAGCTAAAAGGAACCAATACACCATCAATCAAATGCAAAATGTTGTAAATAGGATTTTGTTAAGAAATGCGAATATTATGAAGCTGTCCTGCTGACTATCAACTACTATAAATTACCTTTTTTAATGTGACTGCTATCTTGTATTTTGAGGAAAGATCAAGTAAGACTCACATTTTGCTATACATGGCGTTTTAGTTGTTGCTCCTTCTAAGTTTCTTTCATCTTTTTTTCCAGTAACTTTAATAGTGTTTCTCACAGTCGGCAGTAATATTCTGTCTTGTGTTTCCGTGCTTCACCTCTCCTTCTTTCTCCTCTTTCTGTGATTTGCTCTCCTCTGGGTGCTGACTGATCCACATCTGCCTGTTCCTGTTGTGCCTGGTCTCCACGGTCTTCCTTCGATCCTACATTTTCACCTCTGTAAATGCCTCCGTTTTTCTGTCTCTTTATGTGTGTACACTTGTTTTCCAACACTCCTGATTTCTGTCTCCTCACTCCGTTCTTCTAATGCTGAAGGCCGTGGGATCACCATCACTGCCTGAAAGATCACTGCCATCAGGGCCTATGTGAACACTGCCCATACATGTACAAATACACCAGCTGAGAGGCTGAGAGTGTTTTTCAGAGTTCTTATCTGGAGCGGTATGCCTAGTCTATTTTCACCTGGTTTTCACAAGGTACATGTGATCTGTATCTGGTATTGACTCTTGATTCTGCCCGCATTGTGATCAAATCTCAATATCTAAGTTGGGTGGGCAGAGCTTCTTGACTTGTCAGCAAACATGGTGTGTGTGTGTGTGTGTGTGTGTGTGTGTGTATGTGTGTCAGGTCAAGGGAAGCGAGGTGGGATACTCTTGAAGTGCCGCTAAGGAGAGGGTCATGTGACAGAGGGATACTGCTGAAGTATCCATAGGCTACTTTTTTATTGTATAAGTAGGCTAGTGTAACTTAAAATCTAAGAAAAAGTGTAAATTACATCAGTCATAGGTATCATCATTTTGATGAGTGTTAGGACGAAGATATACCTGCTTTTTAACCACGCGTTCATGTAGAAAACTGGCTGCATCGTGAATGGAATTGTTCACATCCTTGTCTATGTATTTCACGTGTTACTGGAGGATTCCACTAGAGGGCACACCAGAGAACAACTGGGTATTGCATTTTGCTGACACGTAGCGTTAATTTCTGAGGATGTGCACAACTAACGCTCCAAACGGACGCAGGATATGTGAGGCAGCCATCATGCACACACAAACACTTGGTTAAAAGCAAGTATATCTTCGCCCTTAATTGACACCAATAGTACACACCAGATGCATTATACAGACATAAGAAGTAGTTGAGATACAGTAACCAGGATGTGCTGATCCAGGGTGTGACGTGATAAAATTGCTTCTTTAAAACAAAGAGTGCAGGTGTATAGTACATTGTGTGTCAGTGGAGAAGCTTGCTAGAACAAGCACTACCTCAGCTACCACCGTCAGTCATGTGACCCTTGTCTTGCACTTTGCAGCGGTCTGTGGAGTGCCTCCTGTAGCAATGCTTTTTCTTTTACAGAGGAAAGGCTCATCTGTAGCTTTTTGACTGACAACTTGAGATGCCCTCTGCATGCATTTACACCTGCACTAACATGAGTTTCTTTGCTCCAGATAAGATATCCACAGACTACATGTGAATACCACGTATAAATGGGGTCTAAATCCTGTGTCTGAATTGGGCTGCTACTCTGCAAGAGAGAATTGGTACTTCTGACATTTGCATGCCTTCAGGATGTGGGCCAGCTAACCTCCCTTTTAGCCATTTCCCACTATTTACTTTGAAGTGTTGTTTTTGTGAATTCCAAATCCAAATTTACTTTATGGGCACGACCATAATTAAGTACAGTGTTGCCAAAGCAACAAAGGGTCTGCACTATAGTGTTAATATACACAAATGAGAAATGTGTCATACACTTTATAGTCAATCATTCGCCTCATGGCCAATGTACACAGCAGTCGGCAGCCATTCTAGCCAGGTTCAGTGTTTGACCCGCGGCTCTTTTCCGGCTCCGCTGTCTTTACGTGCAGGGTCTAGTTTTGCCGGAGCAGCTTGCACCTCTAAAGCCTGAAATTCAGTTGTGAAAGTATATAAAAACCTCTATTTATTGGCAATAGACATAAATAGGTATTTTTAATGATGCATTTCATTTGTTTCTGATTTTATCTTCACCCAAAGGAGACACATAGTTGTTCATGTTTGTAGTTAGAGAGGGAGACGAAGAAAAGGTGCTCTCTGTGATCACCTACAATGAGTTTTAATGCAGCCAAATTCACAATAGAGTTGTTTTCATTTACATATTCTTCTGTTTCTGTTGTCAGACAACAGAACGAGTATGAAATTTGATCACGGCTGATAACTACTATGTTGACCAGCAGTCATTGCCGAGCTGCTGAGCTGCTGATAAAATAATTATTCTATAATTAGGACACCATCAGACAAAATGAACAAAAATACAGGTCAATGATAGCAGCTGTTCTTTGAGATTGGCTATATTAATTGATTATTACTGATATGTTGTTATTACAAGAAAAGTTTCTTGTAAAAACTGAATCATTTGGTATCTAGTGACAAAGAGGAAATATGTCATAATAACATGAAGTATATCTTGTTATAACATGAGAGGGATCCTGTAAAAATGAGGCAGTTTTCTTGTTATTACAAGAAACTGAGCAAAACTTTTTGTATCATGGTGGCAGTAATGCGCTGCCGTAAAGAACACACACTCCGCTTCTAAAACATTTCCAGTGGACACTGAAACTGCATCAGAGCTGTGACTGAGACATGGTTAAGCTGGAGAACGTCCGAAGCGCTGCCGGATGCTGTGTATATTTGAAAACCAGAACCCATTCAAACACTGACTATAACTCTTCTAAAACAAATAATAATAATACCTCACATCCTGGTCAGGTATCAGTAAAAGCCCACTTAGCGGATAAGACAATGACATTAAAGTCACAATAGCTGCTATCGAAACATAATATCTTTTGTTAACCTGTGTGCCGACACAGCTCCCACTTTTTAACCAAGCTGTTGAAGCTCTCTATGAATGTAAATCTTTATGTCTATCTATATATCAGTGGGCAGAGAGCCTTATCACTGATCCTTTCCTCATAGCTGGAAGGCTGCTGGTTTCAGCTGTTAATAGGCTACGACTCCTCAGAATTATTTGAGAGGTAAAATAACATTTATTCCAAGGTTGCCAACACAAAGTTTACATTTTAAGTGTTGGTTCGGTGAAATTGCAAAAATGCATTACATTTGTATTTACCTTTCGTGCTATCTATCCATGCAGATTTGTTTTAATATTCCAGGTTTGGAGATACTGTATCTGTCTCTGAGATGTCTGCCTCCAATACAAAGTGAATGAAAACTGACAGTTAGAAAATGAAAAAGGAACATATCTGTACAGGAATAGTGTCCTGATTACTTAGGATGATGAACATGGAACACACCCGCTAAACACCAGCATGTTAGCAAGGCTATTGTGAGCATGTATAGTAGCATCCTGACATTGGCATTTAACTGTGCCTAAGTACGGCCTCACAGAGCTCTTGGTTTGTAAACTGTAATGTTCAATGTTGTGAGAACCACAGAAGAACACATTATTCACCTCTATTGTATTGTGGTAAGTCTCAGATACAGATATCCAGATATCTTGGGCGAAATGTGTACTCCCCCAAAATATGAATAAACAATACCTTACTTTATTTTAATTGCCATGATATAAGCATCCACATCAAACCCTGCACTTAATACTAACATGATGCATGAAGTGCATTAAAGTCAGGCATTTATGAAAAGCTGGTCCTAAATTACTTTATGTTGGGGCAGCCTTGGCTTTGTGTTGCTGTAACAGATAGAACTGTGACATGACATCCTGTTTCAATCGATCACACATCATTAATGGATCAAATGGCAAACTGCCGATTGGTGCCTCCCACACTGAGATTTAATGAGAGCTACAAGGGAACTGTCTATTTGTTCAGTTGTATTTTGGCAGGAGAACAATGAGCTGGAGGACAATACTGGAAATAATGGTTTCATTAAAGTATAAAGAAACTTGAGATATTGCCACAGGTTTTGTTCCTCTCCTGTGTGCACTTTTGCACTGCATCGTGTTAGTGAACAGGATGTGGCTACTCTGTGTGTGTGTGTGTGTGTGTGTGTGTGTGTGTGTTGTGTTGTGTTTCCTCAGGCAGGAGTACAATGTATGCTCACTGAATGTGTCTGAATGTATTGGGCTTCACCAGCACAGTGGAACCCAATCAAACATGATCAAACATATGCATATATGTATATACAGTGCTGGAGGTTGTATTTAATATACAGTGTTTGTGTTTGTACAAGGGTTTCAATTTTAGAGCATTTGAATTGGTACCTCAGTCATATTTAATTATAGATTTTAGACAATGTGTAAACTGTTGTTGGTGGTTTGATGTGTTTTCTTGGGTGGGGGGGTTAATCTGTAGAGTAGTTTTGTACAGGATGTGTTGAAACTTTGTAAGCTTCTGATCTGAACAATTGACGATATTAAAGCTGATCTCCAGCGACACAGTGTTCTCCTTTTGTAATAGAATCAGTGTTATGAATCAGAAATTATACAAATCATGATGATACAACCTAAATGTGCAGTCCATGTGGATACAACATTATCAAGGGTCACAACGGTTCATTTATTTATCATTATACAGCACAGGATTGTGTAACAGAATGCAAGCTGTAGTTCCTTCATGCTACACACACACAAAAAACAAACAAACAAAAAAATGTTATTTTATATTTTTGGTGTGGAGGATGAATTGAGAAGTCTCACAGCCTGAGGAAAGAAGCTGCTCTGGAGTCTGGTGGTATGGCAGTAGATACTTCTGTATCGCTTGGCAGACAGCAGCAGGGTGATCAGGCTGTTGCTGGGGTGGGTATTGTCTTTTAGTATCCTTTGGGCTCTGCGCAGACACCTCACCTCACTGATACCACTCATATATGGTAGATAAGTACCAATGATGTTCTGGACCTTCCTGTCCTTGACCATGCACATCCCATGTCAATTTGTAATTTTAAAGTTTCTAGTCAGGATGCTTTCTGTTGCTCCTTTGTAAAAGTTAACAAGAACTTATCAAGAACTTACTGTCTGTAAGAAATACGTTTCTGAGCTTTCTTTATCAGACTGGAGATGTTTAATGTCCATGACAGGTTCTCTGTGATGTTGATTCCCAGATACCAAAAACTGTTCACCTGCTCCACCTCAGCTCCACTGATGTAGACAGGGGTGTGTTTGTCTCCTTTTTTCTAAAATCAATGATCAGCTCCTTGGTTTTGTTGAAGTTGAGCTGTAGGTTGTTCTCTGTGCACCACTCTGCAAGATTGTTGATTTCCTCCTGATATGCCTGATGATGGTTTGCGGATGATGTCGCCCACAAACTTCACAACAAAGTTCTCTCTCTGTCAGGGATTGCAGTCATGAGTGTACAGCGTGAACAGGAGGGGGCTGAGCGCACAGCCTTGGGGGGTTCCGGTGTTGAGCATTAGAGTGGAGGAGGTGTAAAGCCATTTGCAAGAATCCACCACACCCGAATCAAAGCAACCAATCGGAGCCAGGAAGAGTATCTGACGGAGTGTCAATCACTGCTCCTGCACACGCTGTGGGTAGCTCCCCTCCCCCATGCATGTGTTCACCCAGTTAAGTTCCGTATCTTCAGTGAGCAGATGCAATGGTGGACTAACAACCACCGAACAACCAAGCAAAGAGAAAACTGCCCATCCCTTCTTTGGCAACAACAGCTTACACGACAAAGACAAGTAAACAGAAGAAGACCAATGAAGAACAGCAAGCTAAAAAGAAAGAATTAGGCCGAGCAACTCTGCGGGGAGGGGCTTTGGAGGCATGCTCACAATGCTATCATGTTGATGTTTGCACGTAATATACCTAGGGCTGTCACAATCATTACATTTTAGTTGATGATTAATTGTCATGCAAATAATTGTGATTAACGGTTGAATTGTCTCTTTCTGTTACTATTATAGTATATAGCAAGCCTAATACTGTATTTTCTCAAACAGAGGCAAGTCCTAAATACAGGCCGGGGGAAAAAAATGAGGATGAATAAACTCCCAGTATGTGTTGCCAACTACAGTAAGCATGATGTACATTGCCATCACTTTAATTTGATAAATTCAGCAACATAATCATCCTATTTTCAACAGCCTTTGTTGTTGTGGATTACTCATCTCAATGTTCCTGTATTTTGTAATAACATACAAGTGCCACAAGATGGCAAAAGCCACATTTGAAGTGCCATATAGGAAATGTGCAAGTCACTGAATTTTTCAAAACATGATCCTGCAAATGTTTCACAATAAACGCCTTGTTAGAAAATGAAAGGATTCTGTTCAATGAAATGCTTGAGGGCTTTTAATTTGAAACAGATACAGGAAGTGTTGAGCTTGTATTAACAGCATAATGCAATAACAAAATTAAAGAGGGCAAACTAGACCTGATCTGGAAAAAACATCCCTCGATTGTGGAATCTAACCATTGTGCGAAATGATTGAGATCAAGATCAGACGATCATGTAATAATTGCGACAGATCTAAATGTAGCCTCACAGAGCAGCTAGCATGGCTGTAGACTCTTAGGGGCCTATTTAAATGATCTATAGCGTATGGCCCAAAGTTCATGGCGCAAGTGCATTTAGACTGTGTCCAACTCCACTTTTACTGGTTAACGGTGCATAATCTGGGTGCGAAGTAAGGCGCAAGGCACAAAGGGGTTGTATTTAGTCTCTTAATTAATCATAGGTGTGTTTTGGGCATAACATGAATTAAACCAATCAGAGTGTCATCGCCCATTCCCTTTAAAAGCCAGGTGCGCCACATTGCTGTTTAAATGCCGGATTCGGTAAGTTGGAGAAGCAAACGGTTTTCTGCTGAGGAAATAGATGGTCTGCTCACGCGCTTTCACTTCACGCAGACCATCTACGTCCCTGTGTGTGTAACAAGCAGAGTGTACGCGCGTAAACATTCTGATTAATAGCGGGTGGGTGAAATAATATATCATTAATGAGGAAAATATTAACTACTTTTTTGAATTTATTAAATACACACAGCGATCCCACCGCAGCAGAAACGATAAGTGTGTCTCCCCATTAAGAGAGATGCTGTGCGCATTTACGCACGAGGCACAGCAGCATAACTTCACTGATTATTTAAATCTCCAGACATGCCGACAGGATCGGTCAGGATCTAATGTAAATTAACGTTCTGTGTTCTACACATCCAAAAGGTCACACACACAGTCCAGGTTCACACAGTGAAATAGTTTGGAGTAAAGCAGCGTCCTCCTGATTAATCCTGAACTCTATCAGAGCTGTCTAAAAAATTTATTTCAGAAGCTAAAAGTATAATTCTGTTTCCCCTGAGTTTCCTCTGTCCTGTCCAGTTTATAACTACAGTTTTTAGTTTTGATCCTGATATTTGTTGCAGTGACATCACTGCTCACATAGAAACGTTTACATTTACTGAAAGGAGCCACTCTAATCTCTAAGCTCTAAAACACTCGTACATCAATACAACACACAATAAAGAATTCAGTGACAAAGCTCCAATGAACCCACTGTACTCTACCTGCCCAGCACCAAACAGCAAATGGACAAAGTAAGCGACTAGCTGGTGAACATAGTGGAGCATTTCGCAGCTAAAGGGGCAGAACTTTTTCTCAGGTGTTGGTGGAGACTAAACTAGAGCTAAAAGGAGAGTAAATATTGGAGGTTGTGGAGTTCTGCCCCCAGTTGGCCAAATCAGTTATTGCATGTTTAACTGGAACTAAGGGGGCCAGCCCAAACCATGAAAAACAGCGCAAAACCAACACAATACACACACAGCTTATTACTCCTAGCTTGGCATCTCGTTCATTCATTCATGCATTGATAACATTCAAGGCTGCGAACTTACACCTGATTATATTACTGAGCTTTTAAGCCCATATAACTCTACAATCTCACATCCACAAAAACAGCCTCACTGCCCATCCCCTTTTACTGTGTTTACTGTGTTACTTCTGTTTGTACTTTTTACTCCTTTTAATATATCCTTTTCATCTTGTTTCTGTTATTATTTCATTAGTTTTCATTTTATGTGAAGGACTTTGTAACTATGTAAATATAGGCAGGAAGGATATACAGAATATACAGTATGTCACACTGTTGTCCAGTGTGGAACAACTGACGGAGAAATCCAGCAGGGCTGTGTTCAAATAGCAGATGGACCCAGACAGAAATGACATGGAAATAAAGTTGTGTCATTCTCTTGGTCAACGTCTTTTTCACTTTGTCACACTTGTCATTTCCTCTTGGCACGTGCCATACAAATGGAAGGCCATACAGACTTCAAAAACCACAACTGCACATTTAGAACATCTGGAAAGTGGAGTTTAATGCTTGTCTTGCATTTACCTTTGACACTCATTGGCACTATGGCTGATAGGCTGTGTCTTATCTACAGTCATATTATTGTTCTCTGTGACCTCCAGCATAACCAGTCAGTTCACTCCTGTGAGGCACATGACTGGTCATTCATCAACTTCTCTAATAAAACTACTGTAACTTTCATTTGCTGGTGAACTGGTCACTGAACTCATGTCAAGCAAAGCTACAGTGTAAAAAAAAAAAGCTCTACCACAAGTAAAAGTTCTACATTCTAAATTTTACAGAAGTATTATCTATGAACTGTATGCAAAATTGTATTAGAAGTATTATAGTACGCATTATACACAATATGATATACATCCATGTATACGTGCAGTTATACATAGATTATTCTTTTTCTAATAAGTCATCAAGTCTGCAGTTGCAAATGTTAACAAGTTGTTAAGTGCTTGTTAATTACTTGATTCTAGTCCAGGTGCCCTGCCATTCCAGAGGGTAAGTAGTTCAACATCCATTGGGGGTGATTTCCACCACAATGGTGAAAGTGCTTCACGAGGTTTATACTGCTAATTCGCCCAGTCACGCATACGCGCACACACTCTGTAACTGGTACAACTCTGTTACAGCTCTGTAACTTGCAAATTTCATGGAACCCAACGATGAACAGGCAGAGATAGAAAACCTTGAAGTCAACGTAGTACAAATATCTACCTGTGAAATGAAACGACTGAATGTGATATTACAGCCAGTGAAAAGTACAAAGAATGAGCTATTTTCAAAAAGTGATTAAATGATGAAGGAGCAATATTACATCTTTATTTTTTTAATATATCTGCAATGAATATCAACACTTTCCCATAAAAAAAGTTTCAAGGAAATCAAAATAATCCTTCTTGGGAAAATATCCAGTCAAAATATCTTAAAAAGTGGGTTTTTCAGCTCTGAAGTGATATTTAACTGATCGTTTTTTATGCACCAAATAACTTCTAGATGTGATAGAACTATATTAATACTACACTGAATCAACACACAAGAAAGTGAACACTAGTGGAGATATTAATTTTTGAAAATTTTATTCAGCAACAGCTATTTACATGAATACACGTTGCAAATGACCCTTAGGGTTTCTTGGAAGTTCAGTACAAATTTCAACCCAATCCAGTGAAAAAGCAGTTGAATACACATACAAAGAATGGCAAAAATGATGAAATAATGACACTTCAAAAATTATAACTAAAAAAGTATTTGGAGTAGAGCTGTAGGATTTTGCAAAGTCCCATGAATTTAATAGAAGTTTTCACATGACTTTCTTCATAAAAATCCATGAGATGAACTGGGAGGTGAGATGGTATGGAATGATCCTTCAGAGTAAACAGTCGACAATAGACGTGGTTTTGTTTGCATCCAAAGTCCATACTGAAGTAAATAATCTCTTATAACCACACTCAGCTCAGATGATTCACTTCCTTTTCTGACATCCTGTGGTCTCCTGACCAGAAACCTCTGTTCAAACTGACATTAGGCTTATTCAGGCCAACATCACACTTTAGTCAGTGTGAGTGTATGACAGCTTCAAACATATAGAATGGTCACAAATGGTCCCTAATTGGTCACAAATCAAACTAGTGCACCTCTGCCAGTTTCATTGTTTTTCTTTTTTACTTGTTCACGTGTGTGTGTGTGCCTTTAAGAATTTTTTCTGGCATCATGGAAGTTCCTCCTTGCGTCATTACAGGAATTCAATGGAAACACAGACAAGATGTAGGAGGGCTTTTACCCAGCAGCGTGTACAATCTGCAGTGAACTTTTTCTAGGTAACCATCCATTGTTTTCCTTTTATGTTTATGAAAATTACCTCACAGAGTCTTAAAACTTGCTTGAGTTGACCAGTCCATTACAGTGAACATGTGGTGTGCTGTTTAAGTTATTGTTAGAATTGATGGTAATGCAGGCTTTCCATCTGTACTAGTGCACTATCTCACAAGGATAATGTAACTATGACATGAAGGTCACTGTGTATCTAACTTACTATCTAACTCTAAGTTAATTTTCATACCATGGTCAAATGAACTGAAATCAATGTCTGAAAGGCAGGAAAAATACACTCAAGATCATAAAACACAGTGGTATGGTATTTTTAGTGTTTAATGTTCCATAGATTAATCATTAGCCATTATTGAGCACAACATGGCGGATTGTGAAAAATCCAAATAAGAGTTTTTACAAGCACAAAAGTTGTTCTTACAAATCAATTATTACTCATTTATAAAGTGTATTTATTATAACTTATAAGAAACTGCTAATCTCTATGCCTTTTTAAAAAGTGATTCCAAATGCTGCTTAGCCAATAAAAATAACATTTTAAAACACGTCATTCTTCAACATTTTGCTGATATTACTTGTGTGCTTAAAGGACACTTGATTTAGAACATCATGTTTTTGATGCCTTTACATACTGTGTTTGTGATCTACAGTGCAAAGCATCACAAGATGCAAGAAAACATTGAATAACAACTACAAACTTTTCTCACAGAGTTCCAGGTGCCAGAATGGTGTGGCCACCTATTAGGTATCAAATTAATAAGACCATGGATCTCAAGGCTCCACACAACAACAAATCCGCATCGCTGTGGTTGCTATGGCAATACATGAAACATGGTGCTCAGTGTAAGGGTAACAGAGAAATCCCATAGCCGTAAACTGTATGTTTGAACCAAGATACAGAAAGAAACACCTGCAAATGAGCATCCCTCCCACAGTGCCAAGCCACAGCAAAGAGTTGCTCCACGCATGAATGCAGTGTGTCTGTCTGTTGTCTCTGTGCACCCAGCGTTGCAGTCAGTCACTCCTGAATTTAATTCAGTCATCAGTGAGCTGTGGCTCTTTCACATCACAGTATTGGAGAGCAGCAGTGCCACATTCACCTCAAAATATCAACACACCTTTGCATCACAAGCACCATATCAGTTAAACGACCCAGTGAATGGATTAACATGGTCTGAATTTCACTGTATGTGTGTGTATATTTTAGGCAGACGCCCGCCCAGACCCCATATCTCCAGGGGCACCGAAAGCTCCAACTTACTGTGTGTCAAATTGTTTGTGCTAATTCAACTGATGATGTCGACAAACTGTTAATTACACATCCACCCAAAATGACAGCTTTACTGTTAAGTGTAAGTCACAAATATAATATCACTGCCTTCACAGCGTAGAAAAAAGGTTTGTTGCTGAGCTCCATAAATTCCAGCATTGGAGCTGCTGCACCGCACCATGCACTATAGTTTACCAGGCTCTTTTGTATCTGGCTCTGGCTGATGTATGTGCTGCATACAAACTTCTGTTTTCTTCGTCTGCTGAT
>NTHP01000352.1:352343-374190 GCA_003416845.1 Oplegnathus fasciatus | reverse complement strand
TCTCCACCACCATCATCAAAACACCAAATGAGGGAATATCTTTTGGAAGAATGGTGTTCATCCCTCCAGTAGAGTTCAGAGACTTGGAGAATCAATGCCAAGGAGCATTGAAGCTGTTCTGGCAGCACGTGGTGGCCCAACACCTTACTAAGACACTTTATGTTGGTTGCTATTTACATGTCAAGTCTTGTCCTTTCTAGAGAATCCCCTTCACTGGATCAATCCATGGTGGTCTGCAAGAGGGGAAGTCCATCAGCATCAGTGGACGAGTCCTGCCTGGAGCCGATAGGTCAGACTGCATCATCATTTGCTGTGCTTGTCAGCTGTTAGTCCTAACTCCCCTCCCCCTCTACATGTACCGTACAAAGATGATTTTATTTCCAGTTAGAAGGCATAGTCATGGGGAGGACCATCTCTCATCAAATCTCTATATTAATACAGACAAACTAGGTTCCATTATTACTTAATCATATCATATATTAGTCTGGTGTTTACATAGACATGTTGATTCTGCTACTATTAACCCCACCACTGTCACTTCACCTTGTAATCTTTGTCTCTAAATGCTTGTGTATAGTTTCTATTTGTATTCTTTTTTATTCTAGTTTTTATATACCTTTGTTAATTATTCTTTGACCTTTATACTTATCTGTACTTATTGCCATCATTGTGCTGCTGCAACAACTGAATTTCCTTACCGGGAAATAAAGGTTCATATCTTATCTTATGTATTTAGTTTGCACACCTGTGACTCAGTCACTGATGGTAGCTGTGCGTGTGGAGGTGTGTGTGTCACCGGGGCATAGCAGTAGTGGGTAGTTAATATCACCTGCACACCCGCTTGTTATCAGTTTTGTTTGTAACAGAAAGGGGGTGATTAGGGGGCCGTTATTTTCTGTTGGCCGCTATCCTATTCATCCAGTGTTGCCACAATATCACAGAGCCTCTTGTACTGTGTTTCTTTTTTGGCGTGTCTACAATAAACATCCATAACAGAGTTATGGACTCATGCTCTCTGATTGGACACAGTGTGTCGGACAGACCTCCCTACAGTAACCCTTTCAGCGGCTAATTGTTTCATTTTGATAGTTGCTACAACACAAAGTGCGGTAGAGAGATTTAAGTATGTCAGTCAAAGTGAATGTCTTAACAGTAGAAGGACTTGTAAACCTTATTTAAACCGTATTTACTTGCTTGTTAGCTGTGCTTTTATCCAAAATGACTTACAATAAGTGCATTCAAACATGAGGATATAACCCCAAACTACACCAGCTTCATCAAATATTCTGAACTGCTTCAAGTGCTACATTTAGAAACAACTGAAGACAGAAGATGTGTAGAGTTTCTGCTGTCCTGATGTCAGTGGGGAGCTTGTTCTACCATTGTGGAGTCAGGACTGCAAACAGTTGTAATTTTGTTGAGTGGTAGCTGGGCCCCCCTCATAGTGAGGGAGTAGCAAGCCGATAGCAAGAAATAGCCTCCTCATGTTGCTCATTTATAAAGATCTGCTGGTGAAGCTTCCAAACTACCTCACATCTCTTCTCTCATTTAAATCTAGTAACTACAGTACTAGACTGCTTAAACTTAGATATGTTGACAGAACTGGTTTCAGGTACGATGCACCTTTTAAATGGAGTGAACTTCAAACTGACCTCAAACTACAGTCGTACATTCCCCTTGGAGATTTTACAGCTTTATGATCTGTTTTTTACGATTCTTCTAACTATCTTTTCTAATTCCTTGTTATTGTGCAGTTGTGTTGTTTCTGTTTTGCTGATTGTGTTCTGTGAATGTTTCTTGTTCTCAGGTCTCTCTTGGAAAAGAGATCTTCATCTCAATGAGACTGCCTGATTAAATGAAGATTAAATTAAAAAAGTGGGAGCAAGAAGGGAGAAAATCTCCATTTGGGGGTGATTAGCAGATCAGTGCCACCCTCCGGTTTGGGTGTGTGGGTGAAGGAGTAGGCTGAGGAGAGGGAACATGGTGTTTGCTCAGTTGCACATGTATGTGACCAACTACATGCATTTCCACATACACATACTTTCATCATGTAGACAACTGAAATACAGAAATAAAAGGGCTTCTCTCATCAAAACATTGCTCCATAGCGCCATTAGTGCTCAAAACTCCACAGGTCATTTGCTACTATTAGTTATTTGGGGATTGTTGTTTAACTTGTTGCCTGTCCCATTGTTCAAAACATAAAAATTTCAATACAGGTTTCACATGGCAGTGATTAAGCCACATTTTGGCCATTTTTACACAATTCGTATCATAAAAAGCTAAATAATGACAGTTTATTGTACACCATTAGATAATGGTTTCTGTTTCTGTCCCCAGGTTCCATGTGAATTTACAGTGTGGTTCCAGGACCAATGCAGACATTGCTCTCCACGTTAACCCACGGTATGACAGTCACCCTGGTTATTTGGTTACCAACACCTTCCAGCATGGCAGGTGGGGCACTGAAGAGAGGAAGCACAACTCTCCATTCCTTGCTGGCTCCACCTTCAGCCTGCTCATCACAGTCTCCCGCGATTCCTACCAGGTCTGTAGGGCCAAAATTCTCAGTTTGTTCAGAGCAACATTTTGACTCTAGAAATTTAATTCAAGCAGAATTTACAAATCCTGCACTTTTTGGAATTACATTCATATCTCTTTTGTGAGTGCACAACAGATAATTTTGAGCACAGACTTATTTTCTTATGCCTGCACATAAGTTATATTTTGTATATAACTTATCACAAATAATAATTTAATTTAAGCAAACAAAAATATAATAAACTCTCAAGTTTGAACACTCAAGTTCTCCTGCACTCTCGCTCAACCTGACGGTGTCACAATGAGCCACAATTTTGGCCTATTAGAGAATTGGAGTCGTTTTTTTCTCATTGGCTTTTTTGTCTTCAATCCGACAGCTCATGGGATTATTTGTTTCTAGGAAAGTGGGGAAGCAGTCACAGAATGGTAACTGGATGGAGTAGAATTATTTTAGTTGAACACATTTAAAACACCTTTTACAAGTTATTTAAAAAAAAACAAAACTCTGCATAATATTACATTTTTTAAAAGATATTATTTATGTGCAGTATTTGTCTGTGCTCAGAAATGAGACACTACTATAATTCCATATTTTCTCTCTCCAGCTGAGCGTCAATGGCTGCCACTTGATGGAGTACAGACATCGTATCCCATTTCACCAGGTGGACACTGTCTCAGTAGGCGGCAAAGTGGAAATTTCCTCCATTGCCTTCCAGAACTCTATGGTAAGGATGCAGGACTTAATTAAAAAGAACAGTATGGCATTAATTGTGTTTCATTTACTGTTTGTCAGGGTTCTCATTATGAGTAATCCTCATAAATACATCAACATGAAGAGTATATGAGTATATTAGAGTATACTACAGCAAGGTGAATGAGATGAAAGAGGTTTTTCTTCTTTTTAGTTCCCTGGACAGCCGGCATTTCCTGCTCAGCCTGCATTTGGTTCACATGTAGCCTATCCCACCCAGGCTGCTTTCCCTTCTTGCCCGGCGTTTCCACCTCAGCCTGGATTCCCTTCGCAGCCTGGATTCCCCTCGCAGCCTGGATTCCCCTCGCAGCCTGGATTCCCCTCGCAGCCTGGATTTCCTTCTGCAGTGCCTGTGAGTATCAAGCAGGGGGGAGTTATAGTTCTACAGACATTTTACAGAGCTGCTCTGGGAGTAAAACCTTGTTGGTTTAGTTAAAGGGTCAGTAATCTAGGTTGGCTTGTTGGCCAGTTAAGTTTTTGAATTCACATGAGCCATTTTTGCCTATATCTACATAGAAAAGCTGGTTAGCCAATGTGCTGTAATTTTCGTAGTATAATGTTCTAGCAGTTCAAAATAATTAACATACAGGAAGTGGTACAGGCGTATGGTTTGGGTTGGCCACACTGCAATGCGGAGTGAAAAGCCGGCCATCATATCATATTTAAGTGATATCATGTCTCCCACATGGTATCATTTAAATATGGGGATAATCTGCACATTTTCAGACAGCCTCTCCTGAAGGCATTCGTAATGTTGCACTCAGTTGTTCACATAACAAGTGACAGAAATAGTTGTGTCAAGAATAAAAAAAAGAGAGCCAGAAAGAGAAGTTGGCTCTTTTCCCACCTCTGCACAGCTGACTGTTCAGGGTGTGTTGGTATAATTAATTTTCCTATTCCATCTCTGTACAGACTGTTCCATACAAGAACATCATCAGTGGTGGACTTCAACCTGGCAGGACCATCACTATCCAGGGGACTGTTCACCCCAGTGCCACAAGGTGTGACTTCATTATCAGTTGTTACTGGATTTCACTTTGAAACTAACATAATATAAATTAAACCACATAACTTTACACCACAAGACTGAGGACTGTGTACGTAGAATAGTTGAGAAAATGAGGAATAGAATTAAACTAACTAGGACGAACTGACAATGGAACAAAGGAAATGGTCCAGTATACAGTATATCAACTGAGGCTGATGAGGGAAGTGAGCAGGTGGGCGGGGAAGGTCAGGTAATTGCAGGGCTGACGAGAGAAGTGGAAACAGGTGGGTAGATGGGTGGGGCAGTTAGGTAATGAGGACCTCTGTGGGATGAATGGCATAGAAGAGGCATGGGGAATTAGAAGTACGGCTGGAGAGGAGGGACAGGGAGGCGGACTGTGACAAGTAGGGTGATTGCACTCAACTTTGGCTTTCAGAAATGATCAGTATTTATACTAACTACTAACAGAATTTAACATTAAATTCACCTCAGGCCCCACCCCTGAAAAAGGGAAAATGATAGCCAATTAATTAATTCAGTCTCAGTTCTGGAGGTTGCTTCTAAGTTCTTGACTCGTAAATAGTGACCGTAATATTTCATACAAACAAGCCACATAATCATTACATTACATTTACTTAGCTGACATTTTTATCCAAAGAGAAGTAATAAGTGCATTCAACCATTTGGATACAACCCAAAAATTGCAAGAATCACGCATGTACATCAGCTTCGTCAAACAGGCTCAACGGCTTCATAATGCTCCAAGTGCTGCATTTAGAAACAAATAAGGTGGGTCTTGTTTGGAGAGGGAGAGAGAGAAGCCATCGCTAACTGCTGAGCTAAAATACGGTAACTAACAGAACTGAGTAGCGTGTAAATGTACAGATAATTAGCTGCTCTAATGAAGAATATAACAAAATTAACTGGGTTGAGCTAGAGCAATATGCACAATATGCTTACCGCAGCACATCAGCACGTCCTGAGTGAATAAATGCAGCGATGAATGAATGCAGTGGATACAGCAATGATATAAATAAAGAGTGAATGAAGCCATGAACAGACAACTAATGAGAATCAAATGAGGACCACCTTAAAGATAAAGCAGTGAATGATATCTTGGCAAGATGGATGAGCTTGTGGAAACACAGGAGACCACTAAGTGAATGAAAACTTTAACAATAATCAGTGAAGCACAAGGGAAATACTTTTCAAATTCAATATAATTTATATAGTGATGGGAGATCCTAATTAAGACCTAACACCTCTTGATTACGCTTAGTAATCGAAAGCATCAACCCCAATATCACAGGAAAAGTAAAGCTTCTCTAACCCTAACCTGATGTCGAGGACACAAACCTTTACACCTCCCACCCTGAATCTATCCTGCCTTCATTCTTTTCTTTGTCCCATTTCTTTTCTAAAGAATTACTGAAGTTTACCACATGTCTGATGCTTCCATGTTTAAAAGCTTCGCCTCCTCAGTTTATGAAAGATACTGAACACCTCTTGGGAATAAACAGGATATCATCCACTGACCATTAACCTCATAAATGGCAATCCTGTACACCATCAGATTTTATGGCAATACATATGCCTATGTACATGTACACATGTATAAATAAAATCAGTACATGTCAGTGTTCCTTGTATCACAGGAACGTTCTTTGCTCTCTCCTGAGAGGGATGAGAAGAGGGGCAGAATTGGCCTTTCAACTTACATTTTCTCTTATTACAAGCTATGATCAATTTACTTGTTGTACAAATGTTGTACTGTATTTATCTCTGAAAAGAGTCTAAACACATGGGCTGAATCTTTTCCAGATTAAACGGGTCTGTCTAAACAGTCCCTGTGGGTTCAGTTTCTGTGGTTCCTGCATCAAACTCAGCATGTTAAAACAAAGCTTCCTATTTTTCCCAGTATGCTAACTAAAAATCCCATATTGATTAGTTTACATTCAATTTTGCATTACAAACTCAGCTCTTTTGTTCCTTTGTTCCCTGTATGAGTTCTTGATGCAGTCCAGGGATCATCCTGAGCCTGGGATATTGGCCCTTTAAAGGGTTGGTGCCAGGTCGGTGCCGGGTCTCTGCCATGCACAGCCCGTCGTAAATTGGCCAGTTTTCAACAAACTTTCCAGTAGTGTCCTCTGTGAGTCCTTGCAGGCTTGTTTCTTGACCCAGAGGTCATGAGAGCAGCAAAATCAGGAAAAGATTCACTCATTTCTCAATGAAAGAGGTAAAGTTGTTCATCATCATCATCATACTACAATCGTCAGACTGAGTATAGAAAAACAGACAAAGGAGCTACATAGTGACTGTGGACCTTTGAACTGTACAAACAACTGAAATCAGTAAAGTGATTCTTCCTTAAGGTTTGAGGAAGTACTTTGTTAAACAGATGTTTTTGTTTTGTTCATTCAAACATCATTAGTTATCCATTTATTCAGTAACTGACAAAGGGGGTATTAGAACCCTTCCAGCAAGCTTGTGATGTTTGCCATGGCAATTCACCCAGTTTCACACATTATCAGGCAGAGAATGTAGTTTATAGCATAGGAACATAAACCTCACCCAGTTGGTCTCTGTGCTTTATAAAAACCCCGAAGGCTTAATTAAAGTAATTACAGTGCTGATGACTTTAAACCTACATAAAATCTGAATCAGTTTAACAATCTTAATTTCACTCATTTAATTACACATTTTAATAGCAGAAAAGAAACTGTGAAAGTTGATGGTTGTGTAATCCCAGAAACTACACTTGTACATCCTCTCACTACTACCAGTAAACCAAACTGCAGTGATTTTATTTCGCAACACCAAGGCCCACAGCTGAAAACTGTGAAATTCTAAATGAAGGAGCCAGATTTCCCTGAATTTGGGTTGGTTTGATGGTCTCTGTGGAGAGATGTGGATTTCTGTGGAGAGAGATAGTCACATAAGATGTGACGATTTTCTCTCAGCTGCAGGAATCATGAGACAGCATGTTGATTTTGCACACTTCAGTTCCTGATACGGGAGCAACCTCTCTGCAGTTGTCACACAGCACATACAGTTTTGTAGCCAAAGTTTCAGTTTAAACTTTATTGATAACTGGAAATGTGCAGTTAATAGCAGCGTTCCCTACTTAAGCATCATCTGGTGACATGATACTCTAAACAGCAAAACCAGATCATGAAATGAGGTGGGATGGTTGAACGGTTGAACCTCCCCTTTGAATGAAATTGCAATAGTTGTGAAGCATATCAAATGAACTGCCCAGGCTTTGAGGGAATACATAATGTAAGATAAGGATTGTCTGACATGGTGGTCTGTATTTTATCTGCATAAACCTCGTTAGGCAGATGCCATGCCTGACTGGCCGAATCTCAGTGTCTGAACTGTGCCTTTTGTTCAGTTTGTCTGTGGCAGGGTTTGTTCTTCTCAAACAGGAAATGACCACTGTTTCCTCATTTTAAAGACAAGCATTGCAGGTTTTTCAACTTTTACATAAGCAATGTGATGTTACACCATAGTTCAAGTAGCTGCCCAAAGAAGGAAACTCTCAAACTCCTAAACCATCCAAGAACATCAGATTCGGGCCCAACACTGAAATTTTTATTTCCTCATTCAAGTATATAGATATGACACAGTGATGCTGCAGACTTTGTGTAGGTCACTGTAGGTCACTATAGGTATAGGTTTTCTGTTAAAAATGCAGTGCAGTCTTCAAGCAAAACCTTAGATAACTCTGAATCCCATCATCAGGGAAGTTCTTAGACTTGAAAAAGCTCCTGCACAACCACCGAAGTCAATATCGAAGTGTTTTCACTGGCTGAGTAGTAGTCCCTGTGACTAGTGCCCTGACCTTTATCTGTCAAAGCATGGAAGCATTCATGCAGGAAGCCCGAACTGACGTTGTAGCCACTCTTTCCTCTGTTTTTCCTCTCAGGTTCAATGTGAATCTTAGCCATCACTCTGGCATTGCTCTGCATTACAATCCACGTTTCAACGAGAACATCGTGGTTCGAAACACCAAGCAGAGGGAGCAGTGGGGCTCTGAGGAGCGCGGTGGGGCGATGCCCTTCCAACGGGGACATCCTTTTACGGTACCACTGCAAACACTTCACTGACTGCACACACTGACCAGGTGTAGCGACACTGGTAAAAGGCCTGGATTTTGTACAGTAGTCCATCACTGGAGCTATATGCAAAGTTAAACTAGTTCTCAAACGATCATTGTGTGGGGATACAATTTTGACTCCACTGTTTTTTGTATGGAAAATTTGGGCCATGTAAAAAAATGTACAGTAAATCTCAGAATCTCAGTCATTCTGAGATTTCACAATTCTGACCATAAGATCACTAATTAATTCAATCTCAAAATTTTGAGAAGAAAGTAAGAAATCTGACTATGTTCATTTAGAATTCTGACTTTGTTCTCATGTGATCTTCTGCTATAGACTAAATGTCAGTGTAGATGCACAAAAGAGAGGGAATCACAGATTGTGACATAAAAGTTCAGCTAATCAAATCATACAGGCATCATCTGATTGATTTACGTAACATGTCCCATTCAAAACTTTCAAGAAAGGCATTGCCAAAAATTTCTGTTGAAGTGGATTCAGAATGTAGAAGGAAATTAAATGGAAGACTCCAACTCTGACAGGTTCACAGCAGGTCCAGTCCAGTTTGAAGCAACCATTCCTGTCCTTAAGGAGGACTTCTTTTCTTTTTTGTTTAGATAACAGTATTATTTAACAGATTTCCTGGCGTATGTGTTCTACCATTTTGGAAAAACAGTACATGATTGATGATCTTCCATCAGTATTCCAAGTTTCAGTAGGAGAGATCACTTTCTTTTGTGGTCCACTGCTTTGCACTTGAGTCAGACATGTGACAAAGCCCCTATGTGTGGGACCTTGACGACTCCTAGTGGTAGCATCGAAAAAGACACTGTGGCAAGTTTGTTGGTTTTACTGTCATCTGAGAGGGTCTTAAAAATATGTGATTTTAAAATGTGCTTCTTTTTTTCATTTTTTTTTTTACAGTTGACTATCTGTTGTGAGAGTCACTCCTTCAGGATTGTGGCCAATGGTATGCAGACACACACCTATAAACATCGTTTCACTCCTGTCCAACACATTACCACCTTGGAAATTGACGGAGACATCAGTCTGACCTCTGTGATAGTGTAGAAATCCAGGACCTCTTACATACAACATGGTTTCTGTGACCACAGCCATTATTAATGAATTCATGCTAATCGATTGCTTTGGGTATTTACTGGATATTGTATGCTTGCCTCTTGTGTTCTCATTTTTATATTACCATATGCTATACATTTTCTGGAAACATTTGTTCTTCAAGAAAAAATCCACCAACGATTATCAGGTCCACTAAGTTAATAAATGAAGTTTGTCTGGTTGAATTCAGTAGTCAGGGGTTTGTCCATAGGCATCCTCTGCAATGTAGGCAAACAGTCACTGAGGTGCCAGGAGACAAGACAATTTGAGAAAAACTAAATAAGTTCTGGATTTCACTGAGTATTAGACTGAATCCAGCCGACAAAGTTAAAATGTCCAAAGGTGGATTTGTTAACATTTCCTCTGATACTTGAAAAGTAAAGAGTCTCTAACAAGTGAATACTGCTATGTACAATTGCTTGTTAATTGTGTCATCATTAATGCTTTGTGAAACATTGAAATTAAAATATAGTATGACGACGTGTTATGGTGTGATGAATTTGTTCCTGCTGGAACCTGATTGGAGAAAAGGCAAGGAAATTAACTATTAAACTACTGTGGGACTAAACTAAAAAAATACATTTTAAACAAGCTATAAACATGTAAATACCTTACACAGCCCGTAAGAGAGCAGTTTACTTTTCTACAGAAGATGAATTCTTAAACTGTGTGCCGTACTATAATCTTTTTTTGTCATTGACTATGGTAATGTTAAAACAAGACTAAAAGAGTACACCCATGCCAGCTGCTCTGTGAGGCTGTATTTAGTGTAATGTGAAAACCACTACAACTTCAAGATACTCCATTATAAGACAGACAGTCATGTAATGTGATCAGTACAGCAATCAGACAACGACTTATCTACGACTTAGTGTGCAGGTGCCATTAGAGACCCTCTCACGATCCACGCACCAAGCTCCACTGGACATTCTGTGAATGGTGATGCCATTTTCCAAGAGAATTGATTGGTCAGTAGGCGTTGCTTTTATATGTGTTGATCTGTTGATCTGATATGCTGATCCATGGTTCACTTGAGCTGGATATAATATTGCATTATGACCATCCCAACATAGTACACTGGTACCTGAGGCAATGGTCCTGTATATCCCTGATATGCCATGAGGTGGGTCTACCTGTTGAAGGTGCCAAACATACAGTACATAATAAAATACATTGTGTCTATGAAGGGTTAAACTGCTTAAATTGATACATCAGTAAATATAATTATGGTTTATTACATTTTCTGTCTTATTTTTGTCATTTGGCCAATCACTTATGACAGCATTGTCATGTTGTCTCACCAAAGTTAATCCCTTACGTCTGTAAACAAGGTTACATCAGAAATAATAAGTCTGACTGGTCAAGAAACACTAGCAGTCAGACAATGATACAGGTTGTAAATACAGTTTATCCAGATTATTTTAACCATTTTGTTTGCAGATAAAACAGAAAGTCACCACACAATAATCCCTTATTGATCAGGAAAATCTGTGGTGGATGTTTACAGCGGACAGTTTGGGCCTTTGCTTTTTCTTCCAAATAAATTCGACTAACCTGGAGGTTTATTTACAACCTGTGTAGTTTTACGTTTTGGTAAATGCACTTATTCACTTTCTTTCTGAGAGTTAGATGAGAAGATCGATACCACTCTCATGTCTGTGTGTTAAATATGGAGCTAGAGCCAGGAGGGGATTAGCCTAGCTTAGCATAAAGACTGGAAGCAGGAGGAAACGGCTAGCCTGGCTCCGTCAAAAATACACCTCTGCTGCAGCCCTTCAATGTGTGAGATGTGAGAAAGAGATTTAGGTGCATCATTTGAATATCATGAATGGGATGAAATTTGCAGCAATTCTCAAAAAATATTTAAGGATACGGTTCATACAATTTTAATTTGTACTTTTTTTTAAAATTTATATGCTTGGGATGTTTTTTTTTTTACAAATATATTCAGCACAATAAAACATACACAAATAAATCTCCCCAGTCTCCCTTGTCCTACCCCATCTCCCTCACTTCACTCAAAGTTACCCAAAAATAAAGTGAATAATAACAGCGATAATAAAATAACAGACCTTATTTAGTGAACCAAGTAAATAAATAATCATTAAAAAACAAAAAAAATTACACTATCCGGTCACATCTTTCATATTCACTTGTCAAGGTTGCATCTAGATATTTTCCAAAATGCAGGAATTTCCCCCATATTTTATAAAAGGTATAAGGCCTTCCTTTGACAGCAGTCTCTTAAGGTAAGACACTAAGAGACGTTTTCCAACCACTGACTGACTGAGGGTTTTTCTGGGTTTTTCCAAATGACAGATATTGTGTGTTTAGCTTGAAGAAGAGAGAAAATAGTTGTTTTTTCTTGGTGTTATTAAGCCTTGGAATCTCAGAGAACAGACCGAGAACGCAAAGTTTTGAACATTCTGGAGGTTCGGCTGAAACTATTTGTGATAGTGTGTCAAGTACATCTTTCCAAAATTATTTGATCCTTGGGCAATCCCATAAACAGCTAAACAGTGTGTCCTTATCAGCATTGGTCTGGATTATTGGATCAAAATGGTGTAATAGGGACAGAGTTACATAAGTACGTATAATCCATTTGTACTGCAGGAGTCTGAATCTGGTGTTGATATTTTGAACCTGGGCTTCATGGTCTACCTTTGTTATCTCTGTATCCAGGTCACTACCCCAAGCAAGGCTCCTATTCTCTGAGGACTCCTCTGATTTAGTTTTAAGTAGGTCATGGATTACTTGTCCATGAACGCCAGAGTGATGCATCATCACTTTTTCCAACATGGAAAGAGGTGGACATAGAAGTGAGTGAATTTGTGCCTTTGATATATAACTCCTAAGCTGCAGATACTTAAAGAAATGTGTCAAGAGAATATTATGTTTATTCCTTAGTCTCAAAGGTCAAGTATGTCATATTATCGTATAGATCACTGATCTTTGTTAGCCCACATTTTGAAACCGGGATCATGTGTTCCCGGCGTGAATCTTTGAACCAGACTTCAACTGTGTTTCTGACAAAGGGGTTTTGTGTTCTCTTTTTTAGCATCTTTGGAGAGTCTGAGAACACAGACTCAGCGTAATGGAGTTGTTGCACTATGTTCAATTTCCACCCTAGGTAGAAGTTCCATCCAAAAGCCAATACGTTGCTGCTCTGATTTGGGCTGCCCAGTAATACCAGGAAAGATTGGGTAGCTGGAGCCCTCCTCTATCAGAACGTAGTTATAAAAGGGACAGACTTAATGTTGGTCTCCTATTGTTCCAGAGAAAATGATAATCTTCTTCATTTTGGAAAAGAATGAAAATGGGGAGTTCAATGGCAGGGACTGAAACAAATACAGATATTTAGGTAGGATATTCATCTTGATAATATTAATGTGTCCAATCAGAGATAAAAGGAGTAGTGTCCATCTATTGATAGAATCTGTTACAGAGGATATGATTGTATCACAAGCCCCCCTTTCTACATGTAAAATATTACTCAGTCTGCTAGTATTATGGAAAGCCTGTCTGCCCTTAACAAAACCATTTTGGTCAGGGCCTACCAGGGAAGGCAGGTGGTTTTCAAGTCTTGAAGCCAGTGCTTTAGCTATCAATTTTGTGTCTGAATTTAGCAATGATACGGGCCTATAGAAGTCACATCTGGAGGAGGTTTTACCTGGTTTTAGGATAACTGTCATTAGTGCACTCTGAAAGAGCTTCTAAATTTGCTCGTTCTTCCTCAGATAAAGAGGGAAACTGTATCTAATCCAAGAATTCTGTCTGAATCTCTGGATCACAGGGAGGCTCTGACTTATATAAGTGATTGTCAAAAGTTTTAAATGAGTCATTCATTTCTCTATACTAGGGTTTATCGTTTATCGCCCTCTCACCCTGCAAGGCTTTAATGCACCAAGCTAGTAATTTACCTGCTTTTTCACCCTGGTCATAAAATGACTGTTTAAGTCTAATTATGCTCACCAAGGCCTTTATTGGAAGATAATTCATTATAGTGGACTCTTTGTACTGCCAGCCTACGTTTCAGATCAGGGCTATCATTAAGGAATATGTCCCTTTTTAGTTGCTTTATTTCTTTTTCTAAATCAGACTGACGATCAGAATCAGATCTGACAACAAAACTGGTTCGAGCTTGTATAGCTGATTATCTGACCGGGAATGTAAGCTTTGAATGCCTCCCACCTGACAGAGGGAGAGGTTTGTGTAGTGTTAATTTGAAAGTACATATCTATGTGGAGATCCACAAAGCTTAAAAAACCTGGATCACACAGCCATTTTGAACCAAAGCGCCATCTTGGCGGGCCTTCAAATGGCTTTACTGCAATGTAGTCCAGGGTTAGCGGGGCATGATTGGAAATCACAGTACTGATGTGGGAGCAATTCTTTACATTTGCCAATAGATTTTTTGAAATTTGGTAAATAATCTTTGCACGCATAGGTGTGGTGAGTGGAGGAATAACATGAAAATTCCTTCTTGTTAGAGTTTGAGACCCTCCACCCGTCACATAGACTCATATCTCTCATGAACTGTGAAATCACTTTCTGTATATGGGAGGCATCTCTGCCTGATGAGCGGTCTACAAAAGGGTTTAGGGTGCAATTAAAATCTCCCCCCATTCTAATGCTACCTCTGCATGAAGAGATATTTAAAAACAAATGATTGAGAAAATGTGGGTCATCAACATTTGGCCCATAGACATTGATTAAGTTAAGTTCATATTATATATCTGCCACCGGGATCAATACAGATGTCTTTCGCTGAAAAGGAATAGATTAATGAGTGAGCACTGCAACTCCCCCTGAGTGTGAGGAGAATGATATTTGTACATCATTACTACTCAAGCCCCAGTAGGTTGTATACAGTAAACTTGGTTTGTTGACATTCACTTCATTTGCTCATTGTTTGGGTTCCCACAGACAAAATGCTGTATGTGTAAAAATAATAATCGTAACCGCAAAATTAACCATTTACTTCCCTTAAATATTTCTTCTTTTCTTTTGAACTCATTTAAACCCAGTTTGTAGAAAAATAAGGAACAAGCTGGGCTTGCACATTTGATTAAGGTGACAAAACAGGGAAATGGCCATAAAGCATGCAAATAGATGAATATGTCAAGTTTTATATGGTATATGGGCTACGCATGAACAAATATATTTTATACTTACTGCAACATTATTGGTTCGAGTCCGACTATGGATCTTTGTTGCATGTAATTCCACATCTCTGTCTCCTCTTTATCCTGTCATCTATCTACTGTCCAATAAACTGTCCATTAAATGCCCAAATAATAATAATAAAAAACAAATATATATTGACATATTGATGTTATTTATGTTTGGGGTCACTTACACCCCACAGAATTCTAACCCCCTGTTAGAAATACTCCAATAAGAGATTTCCAAATAGACTTATCTGGGATTTGGTAGTGCTGTGTATATGTGTCCATATTTTAGGAGACTGTGTAGAGGAACTGAGACTGTATTATGTGTCCCATGTCCAAAGGACAGGAGCCAGATGGCAGTAATGACTGGATGGCAAATTATTCTCAGGTAAGAGCCTGGAGAGCCTCCTTCTCAGGACTGGGTGACAGAGTTAGGATATGTTACTGCATATGAAAAAGTAGTCATACAGCATGTGTAATAGAGCAGAAACATACTTCCTCAAATAGGGCATGTATCTGGAAAATGATGAGGTGGAGGCCCACTGAGGACATTGGTTTCCATGTGGGAGTTATGCTTCTGGGCTTTATCTCAGTATTATATCACTTCTTTTCCCCCTTTATTGCTTAAATATTTAGCTTGAGACCTCTTATTTCTTTGTTCAGTGTGGGGTATGAATGGGAAATTGGGGGAAATTGCATGTTGATGTATTTATTTCTCATTTACCCTAATATCATTGTGCTTGACCCATTAACAATTGTACAAAAGGAGTTCTACATAAAGCATCCCACTTCACAACAACATCTGCTATTTTATTAATAATATTTGCGTCATTTTATTAAGTGTTTATTAACTGATAGTTTGCTTCGACAGAGAGACAGTTTCCACCCAGAGATGCGTCATCCTGCACCAACACACAGTGAGCTTTAGACATCCTCACGATGATGCAGCAGTCAGGCTGCAGCTCCAGTGCTTGTCCAGAAGGGTCCGCTGGTTGACCGCCTGTAGCTGCTGTGCTGAAGCTTCAGAGCCGGACTGGGAGCAGCCTGCTATGATCACGTTAGCTAAAAGCCAATCTGCGGCTTGTGTTCCCTACGAGCCGAGCTGCACCCACTAACAAGGCACCAGCGGTGCTCCATTAGCTGGACTGGAAAACAGTGAGTATTCCTTCTTACAATACACGCGTGTGTTTAGAGTGAGGGGACAGGTTTTGTTTGGAGACAGCAGTGTTGAGACGGGCAGTCTGTCGGGCACACACTGGATCATTTTCACAGGATCCCGGTGTGTTGTTCCAGGATTTGCTTCACGAAAAATGAGGGCAGAGACCTTCGCTGAGGCTGTGGTTAGCTAGCTAGATAGCTCACTGGAAAGTTGGCTTGTGCCTCTGGAGCTCTTTTCATTTGAGGAGGACTAAAAACACAAATATTTGTTATTAGGTAACTTAACGTTACTCCCACCGACCTACTACGAAACAGCTCAGCGAGCTAATGTAGCCGAAAAGCTACACCTATGTTCGCCCTGTCAGTCTTTTTGTCCCCTGACTTCACGCTGGATGCGGACTGGGGCTAATAAACGCCGCTTTGTGTACGTTCGTGCTCCAGGCGTTAGCATCGGTTTGACCTCAGCAGACAAGTAGATAAACAGGAGAGAGCTGAAAACAACAGGTACTGTTGAGACCTTTATTTTAATGCTCCATAGTCCTGGTCAGTATAGACTGAACGTGACAGTCACCGTGGCCCTGCTCGTGGTTAGAGATGACAAGATAATGACTGAAAAAGAGCTTTCTGGTGTTGGAGATGATCCACTGGGCAGCACTGTAATTTAGTAAAATATCAGTTTATGATTTGAAGGCATTGAGTCTATTATTTAGTAGCATATAATAGTAAACTGTGACACCTTTAATATGTGACCGTTCATTTATCACTGACCAGACAGCTCCAGGCACAAATGAGACTTTCATCACGGCAGGGTGACCTCCCTAACTGGGAGTACTCTTAATATGGTCCATGCCCAGTATGACCAGTGCCATAATAAAAGGAGGAGGTCTGTTTGTTTGGGATTCCAGCCTGTGCTGCCCTATGGAGAGAGGAGTCTGTGTGTGTCACTCAGCAGCTAATGAGAACCAGACTGGAGGATGTGTATCTGCCTGTGTTAGTTTGTGGCAGGACGAGTCCCTGATTTTTGAGGGTTTGGAGAAACCCTTTTAAAAATGAAGCCAGGAATGTGTTTTGGTCCTGCCAAGCTCCTCCGACGGGCCTCTGTAATGTCAGAGTGTTGGAGGTCTTCAGTGATGTAGGTCTGTATTTTACAAGGCCTGATACACATGGGGACAGTGTACAGCGAGCGTGAGACTTGGGCAACAGTTTGGATGCATGTTGGATGCCTGCGTGAAAGAAACATGTTGTTGTTGCCTGATCTGAGTCTTAAGCTTTTGATGCTGTTTTATTGTCTACCAAAATAAAGTGTACAAAATATGCAATAGCCAGATGCTAGTGGGAAGTGGGCTCTTTAATACGCTGCCACTTCTTTCAGTAGTTATTGCCCAGTAAGCTTCCACAATAACTCTGAAACTACTTTGGGAAATACATTGTTATAATACTGATATCATAATATGTAATTGCAACAACTTTCATTTCTGATTAAGTTGGTTAAGCCCATCACATGTGTCAGGAACCCAAAGTGAAGTCTTTAAATAGCTTGTTTTGGCTGAAAAAACGTCACATTTGAGAAGCTGGAACCAAAGAATGTTTGTCATTTTTTGCGTGATATAAAGTTGGGTGATATAACGATTTATACTTTGAGATGATATGAATTTGTCTGCTGTCAGAGAATGTATTGTACTATTTATACAATGATAGCTATTCTTTTAATGTCTCTGGGTATATTATGCCATTGGACCGTGTTGCAAATCAATGAACAGAACGTCTTTATGGCAATATTGGATTTTTATATTATTTTTGCATAAATGTGGAAAAAGCACATTTATTTGTAAGGTATTTATTATTATGATACCTTAAACTATTTTTTAAAATCAGTAGACTGTTCCAGCTGAGTGACATGATCAAAGAATCATCATATATGATATGTATATATCTATATCTATATTTATGTATATATATATATATCTATATCTATATCTATATTTATCTATCTATCTATCTATCTATCTATCTATCTATCTATCTATCTATATATATATATATATATATATATAGAGAGAGAGAGAGAGAGAGAGAGAGAGAGAGTGTGTAACATTGTTACTGATTCAAATGCACCAAAAGCCATCCCCAGAATATTGTCACATCAGTCATATGAAGGTATTGGATTTTTGTCAGTGTATGTTGTCCAGCTTCACATGAGAATCAAAGACAGACACATTAATATTTAGTATTTTGTGAGCTTGATACAGTTTGCTCTCCCTGTCTCTTTCTCCAGGGTATTCGTCTCTGTTGGTCACAACAAAAGCACCTGACTAGTGAACCGGACCTCCAGCTCTGTAGGGAAAGTAGAGCTGTTGGACGGAAACGCAGCGCGTAGTTTGTCACCATGTTTAATCTGATGAAAAAGGACAAGGAGAGGGAAGGGAGTAGGAAGGAGAAGAAAGATAAAAAGGAGAGGATGTCTGCAGCAGAGCTGCGCAGCCTGGAAGAGATGAGCATGCGGCGTGGTTTCTTCAACCTGAAGAGGGAGGCCAAGCGTGAGTCCAAGAACAAACTGGAGATCTCCAACCCCATTCCCATCAAGGTGGCCAACAGCAATGAGCTCACCCTCACTGACATTGAATCTGATGGCTTGAGCAACCGAAGCAGCATGGTTCTGGATGACCAGCTGAGTGCTGCCAGCTCCACTGATGACCTGAAGGGTGAGGGTGGAGGAGGACAGGATGGACACCGCGGCTCAGTACGTGATCGTGTGGCTCACTTTGGTTCACTTGCCAAGCAGAACTCCTCGCAGGTGGGTCAGATGATGAAACGCTTCTCCTTTTCTCAGAGGAGTAAAGAGGAGAGCCCTTCAGAGGGCTCCACCCCCTCAGGCCAGAACTCTGCTGCCCCATCCCCACAGGTGGAGAGCAAAGTGTTCAGCATGCTCCGCAAGCACAGTCTTAAGCAGCAGCCAGGAGCACCAGCCACCAAAAAAGTCTGCATCCCTGAAGTGGTCGACAAGACCTTCCCTGCACAGCTGCAGCTGCCGGCTGTGGTCGCACCAAGCGCACCAGAAACCCGTGAGCTGGAGCTCCAACGCCGCAACACCGGCGACTTTGGATTTTCTTTGCGTCGCACCACTATGCTCGACCGCAGCCCAGACGGAGGAGTGTACAGGCGTGTGGTCCACTTTGCAGAGCCCGGCGCCGGCACCAAGGACCTGGCACTGGGGCTGGTGCCGGGCGACAGGCTGGTGGAGATAAATGGACGGAATGTGGAGAACAAGAACAGGGACGAGATAGTGGAGATGATCCGCCAGTCAGGTGACACGGTGAGGCTGAAGGTGCAGCCCATCCTGGAGCTGAGTGAGCTGAGTCGTTGCTGGCTGAGGAACACTGAGGGGCTGCGCAGGGAGGCCAGACATGTAAGCAGCTTATCTTACTTACTATATACAAACAGATAAAGGTCGCTGCTGCACTCTCTTTGGCGCTCTCTTTTGATATCTTAATTGACTGTCTTTCAATCTTAAATCGTTCAATGTTTTCTCACACTTTTCCCAGCGTCAGAAACTTTTTTGACAGGCAGATTTACTGCAGGAGAAACACAGCAGTGTCCCAGATTCTCAAGGATACAGTATTTGGGTTCTGCTTTATTGACAAGCTGTTTCTAAGACATGATATCTAAGTGTCTGATCATGATGTGGGAGATGATGCTTGCTGGATACCAGTAAAGTCAAGGTGTCCTGATAACTGTTTGTGCCTGTTGTTGGTTTGAAAAGAGAGCTCCAAGACCTGATGAATTGAAAGAATAGCACTCTGTCCACTACGAGTTCCAACAAGAGTTTCCACTCTGGCCTCGGCTTTGCAAAGCATTTGTTAAAATTGTTGTTTTCTCGCCAAGATAACACAGTTTCATTTCTTTAAATGCTGTGATAATTTCTTTAATTACACGAATAATTTTTTTTGTCTAGAAATCTTCAAGTCCAACTGAAATTAAATTGCATCAGATGTCCTGTGTTCTCCTTTGAGAAAAAATCAGAAACCAAAAGGGAGAAATTTATAATTTCTGTTTGTTGGTTTCATGATGGCGTCTCCTAGTTTTCATTAATTTAACAAAATACTGTGAGTTCTACATTACATTACATTTATTTAGCTGATGCTTTTATCCAAAGCGACTTATAATAAGTGCATTGTACCATGTGGATACAACCCAAAAATTGCAAGAATCATGGAAGTACATCGACTTCATCAGTGCTACATTTAGAAACAATAAGAGATAGAGAAAGAAGTTTTTTATGGGCAGTCTGAATAGATGAGTTTTCAGTCAGCGACAGAAGATGTGTCGAGCTTCTGCTGTCCTGATGTCAGTGGGGAGTTCGGTTGACTGTGTCCGTCTAACCACGACAGAAACAACGAGGAAACATTTTCTCTCAACAGAGCCTCAACTCACCAGGACTATAACCTGTCCATGTTTCCTCACAATTTCGCAAGTGCCAAGTGTCAGAGACGCTTCTCAATAGGCAGATTCACTGCAAGTTAAGCACAGCAATGTCCCAGATTCTCAGGGGTATTTGGGTTCTGCTTAATAGGCAAGTCTTTTTATGTACTTCTTTTTACAGTTATTGTACACTGTTTGTCAGATGGTGTGGGAGATGGTGCTCGTTGGAGGCACGTATACTCAAGGTTCCACACTAACGTTATTCGTGCCTTTTATTAGTTTGAAGAGTAGGATTTTGGTGTCCATTTTAGCACTCTTATACAGAGTTCATATCCTATTGTTCTGTATGCTTTGTCAGTGATCAACAATGACGCATTGCTTTGAATCACCCACACATATTTTCTCTGAGACTGAGCCCTGTCTCTTTTAAACATTATGCAACAAGTACAGAGTGCTAATCTGCACTGCATATTGTATGTGTGTGTGTCTGAGTTTCTCTCTTTAGATAAATCTTCATCCTCTACTCTTTCTCGAGGGTATACTACTTAACAAAACTCAGGGTTTGATTTATAAACCCCAGTGAATTGTTTGTTGAAGGCTATTGACTTTCTGTTGTTATACTCTAGTGGATTTCAGAATATAACATTAAATCCATCAGGATCAATGGAGATTGAAATTGACATTGTTTTTGTGAGACCTATCCTGTAGCAAGGATGTCATTGTCACTGGGGATGGGGGGGACATGTCCCCCTCACTTTCCAAAATCCTGTTTTTGTCCTACTTTTACAGTTTGAGTTAGATCTTCTCACTTCAATTTCTCCGGTGTCCTCTGTCCAACTGCCAAAATCCAGATGAGAGAAGGGAGGAGCTGTTCAAAATGTTGATTCGTTCCTCTGAGTTGCCTTCAATAGTCAGGCTTCCATGCAAATGAAGAGAAAATTTTAACCGAATTTGCAAATTAATTTATGTTTTCATCCACTGCCATCATGCAAATATTAGGAGTTGGTTAATTGAGATAAGCGGTTGGTGGCACTAATTCTCCAGCCGGGTGCCATTAAACCACTGCAGAAGATGAGGGCGCAACGAGATGACGTCATTGAAAGAGCGCCAGTCAAACCTCAAATGATGGAAGACAATGTGGAAAATGTGATGGAAATATGGCATTTCTCTTTGTTTCATGTATTCATTTGAGGAACTTTACAGTCTCCTCATTGGTCCACACATATCTGATGTTTTGTGTGCTGCTATTTTTCATCTCCGGTGGAGTGAAAGCTTCGGTGGACGTTTAAGTCACATGCTTCATATGCTCATGATCTGTTTGCATTGCATGTTGTTGCGTTTTGCTTTTATCAATACATCAACTTTTTCCTCTCAGGTTTTTTAGAACTGGAAATGTCCATAAAAACAGCTAGATTTATTACTGTGCACCCTCAGTAAAAGTAAAAGTTTACGAGCAACAGCCAGTGACTGTTTTGCCCTTTTTGGCATAATGACCAATTTCACAAGATGTTGTTTCCTAGATTGATATGACTGTATATAAATGGAGGAGTTAGCTTTCACTTTTGTTTCTTGGCTAAAGAGCCTCTGATTACATTAT
>NTHP01000352.1:282701-352335 GCA_003416845.1 Oplegnathus fasciatus | reverse complement strand
CCCCCAGTTAGTACTGTTGACTCACAGCAAGAAGGTCCTGGGTTCTGGGCCTTGCTGGGGCCTTACCAGTAGGTTTGAATGATTGTCAGCCCTATGATAGACTGTTGGCCAGTCCTGGGTGTACCCCACCAATGTGAGCTAAGATAGGCCCCAGCCCCTTGTAACCCTGCAAAATAGAGGGATGGACATATTCATAAAGGGTTTATAAATAGACATATTAGTTTGATCCATAGGGCACGTTCAGCCCAGACTGTGTGGCTTGGAGTAGCCTATTTGGAGTATTTGTGCTGTTAATTCCACATTTGAATTAAATTTGGTTTTGGCTCAACATAGCTCTATTTATTTACCATCTGACAGACAAATAGACTAGCTTGTTTAAATTTAGCAGGTATAGGAGTAAAGCGTCTGCTGAACAACAAAATAAATGCAGATTATTACAAAAACATCTTTAACATGCGCTCACATCCCTGTCCTCCACTGATGGTTGAGTCACTCCTCAACCATCCATTAAAGGCTCATTGTGTCTGTGTAAAATGTCACACCTGACCACACCTAGATCATTCTTATCACAATTATTTACCATCAACTGTCAGAGGCAAAACAGCTGTTGTGACCTCACTGATAGGGGTGTGGCTACATGACATGTTTGTATGTTTGAGCCTATGGAGAGCACTACCTCAGCGGCAGAGAGACCCAGGCCTTCATGTTCCATTTGTCCTGATCCCCCTGTTAATGCAAACCCAACAGTTCCTCCATGTTTACCTGGTGTGTTGATAATAATTTGTAATGTACATTTCCACAGTACAACAACAGAGTCATGTCATACTCAGCACTCTGCTGCTCTCACCTTCTCTTCTGTCGCAGAAATACTGTTTTCATTATCTAATTCTTTCCAGTCACATCCACTGTAATGTTTTTTTGATCACTGTTAAAGGGATAATTCGGATTTTTGTGCAGTTGGGGATTATGAGGTACTTATCCATAGTCAGTGTCTTACCTACAGTAGATGCCGGTCGGCGCGCTCCCAGTTTGGAGAAGCAGCCCGGAGTATACATTATACGTATGCATTTTTACTGCTGTCCCCATGCGCAGCAGTAAAAACGTATTTTAGCCACCTAAAAAAACGGCCCACCCAAAGAAATCCACATCAGTTTAAGTGTACACTATATTTAGAATATTTTCACCGCTTTGCCTTGCTACATTTTGTCAACCGTAGAACTTCCGTATTCCTATGCATAAGTGCACCTGGCCCGTTCAGTCTCCATCTGCAAAAGTTCTTCTTCTGTATACTCTGGTTCATAAAGGTATCCTCTCGTCTCCACAGTGAACGGCATTTCGTTCGTTCGTTTCGCTGTCATAATCACTCATTTTTATTTTCTTGTATGTGTTATCTCTGACCCAAACAGCTGACCTGCGTCATAATACAGTGCGCGGCATGCGTAAGAATACGGAAGTTCTGCGGTTGAGTTGTTGAGTTTCATTGTCGGTAGCTTATAAGCGATTAAATAAAAATGGCGAAATATAAGCCATTGAAAATACTGAGTGAGTGAAACTAGTGTTTATGTCAAAAATATAAGTCTGAGCTGTATGTTAAGTCACCTTGGTTGTTGCTGTAGCTATTTTTTAGCTGTTATCATGTGATGCCATGTCATGTGCACAGAAAAGTTCATAGTGTTTAATAAACCGTATAGAGTAGTGCTAAAATTATTAGTTGATTAATGATGATTTGCTGTTTCATTTTACACTGACCAGCTTTGGGTTTTGGACTGTTGGTCCAGTAAGTCATTTTTTACTGTGGGCTCACCGTGGAAAACTAAAACAATTTTCTGGTTGATTTCTCAAGTATAGAGTGACCTAGTTTGTCAGTTGTTGTTTCCTTTTTAAGGTATCTTAGGAGCCATTACATTTGTACTCAGAGTGTGCAGATACTGTGCATTAACAGTAGCTCAGTGTTCTCCAGTAGGGCCTGCTTGGCAGTATCAGAGGTTTTTGTCTGTTTGCTTCCATTGGCTTTGGTTCAAGGGTCCTTGTGACACAGTCAGACTGAAAGGGACTCTGGTCTCTCTCACCACAACTGAATTCATCTGCTCTGGGAGGCAGGGAGTGACTCTATGCAACCCATGTTGTCCTTTTCCTTACGGAAGACGCTTTCCCCACAGTGGCTGATTGTTGGAAAGATCCTACTCAGCCTATGACTGAATTAGAGACTTATTTTGTGTCATGTGAGGAGCTGCTCTAATGATTTCCATGGAGCAAACAGGAAGTGCACACTGGTGGGAGCTTTGTTTAACTGTATAGACAGCGTTGGGTCAAACACACTCACATTTCCCCTCCTTTATCTTCATGAGCCTATATCTGAAGCTGATTTGAGTGTGTGCTAAACAGCCGGCCTGTGTCTCTTTGACCACTTTAACGATTATCACCAGCTTGACTACTGATTTAAATAAAGGCAAGCGGACAGAAGGACCATCATTCAGTCCTGACAATGGGTTTAAAAGGGGCACTGCATCTGCCAGGTCACAGTACTCCCAATTCCAACAGCAGCTGCTAGCTTTCTACATATTATTATATTCCTGATACAACTCTCTAAGCCAATAATGAATAAGGCTAGGTATCGTTCAATATTAGTGTTTAGTGGAGTTTTGACTCAGATGTTTAACAACACTGATACCTTACTGTGATAAATAACATGTTTTCCTACAAAACACATTTTTTAGGGATGTCATGATCAAATTGTTTTGGCCCTGATCCTGACCTGAGTCCTTTAATACTGGGTATCTGGTTTTTAATTAATTAATTAATTCATTATTGGGTTCATCTTCAGAATGTCAGAAAATAGAAAGAATCACCATTTTTCAGAGCCCAAGGTATGATGTCTTCAAATTGACATCAGTCTAAAACCCAGATCTCAGCAATTACTTTTGTGAGGACGTTGTCATCATGACTGATAGAGAATTATGTAAATAATAGCCAAGTTGTAATAAAGTTGAATAAGATTCTAAAAGAAGAAGGGTCGGCTTTGACAAAGCAGTATCCTGGCTGTTCCTAGTAAACTGCGGCAGCAGGGGTTAAACAGTCATTGTGTCAGACCACCTAAAGCTGGTGCCAGGAGTCTTCCACACAAACACGAACACATTAAGATTTAATCAAGATTTGGAAGCATACAGACAGGATGCACCTATTGTTTTAGCTGTGGCCAGTACGGGCAGGATATGAACCAACAAATAAGACAATTACCGGCTCACGTTTAGCTAAGGCCAGGTGCATATTAGATCAGACAAGTTTTTATCAGCTGCTTTCAAAATGCTTCTACTTATTATTGTGAGCATTAACTGAAAGGACTACTTCAAAGTAAATATAACAGAAATGAAGTCGGCCCGCTGTCTCTTTAAAATGAAAATTACTGCTGTCATTGTACAAAAACATAAGAATATAATAATGATATAGATTAATATTATTTAAGATTAAATAATTTATTTTAAAAACACTACAATAAATATACAATCTAGAAGAAAGTGGTCGATTTTAACATTTTCTATAGTGGAATTTTCATTATATGTGATTCTGTGGTGGCGGTGCACTGCACTGGTGGCTTTATGCAGAGAAACCATGCTACCTGAAGTGCTGAGCATTCCCTGAGCGGAGGCCTGGTCCAGGTCACTGAATTGCACCGGTAAAACCTGATGTGCAGCATTCAGCGCTGTGAATGCAGACAGAGCTGTTTGGAACTGACTGTCCTTATCTTTCCTACCGGCTTTCTTGGAGGTTTCAAACCAACCAGGCCTTACTCTGTAGGATGCTGGCGCTTCACTTCTTAGCTCCTGCTTTCTGTCTCATACTTGCTACCTTTTCCTCTCCTCCTGTGTTTGGCAGCTAGCTCCGGTATTTCCGGGTGCCTTGGCATTAGCTCTGTCTAGAAGCAGCTTGATTCATGTAAACATTTAATTTATATTCAATATTTAATCAGTTCAGTCAATTCAATATTCAGTATTTGTGTTCTTAAGGTCATTTGTGGGCATTGGTTCCCTGACACTGTTGGTCTTTTAATTAGAATTTTGCAGCACTTGAAGCTTGATCGATTGGTCTATTGACCCATATGTAGACATATCAATTGTATTTTAAATCTAATGCTGTTGTCGTGCTTGCAGTAACAGTCATCCAGTAGTAGTTGCAGACATTTTAAAGCACATCCATGTTTTCCTCTCACACTCCACTCACTTTCTCATTCCCCCTCTCTGCTGTCCACCATGGTATACCCTCAATAGTGCCTGTTAACTTTGGCACAGTTATTGTTATTTCGACCCATTCAGGAAGCAATTCCGACTTAACTCGCTTCCACTTTTATTCAGACCCTATCAAACGTTTTTGCTTTCTGTGATCAAACAATTTCCTCACACATCCATATAAATGACATTTTTAGACTTTACTCAGTTTACATTCCCAGAACGTTACCATTTTGATGATACCTGGGGTGGAAAACGTAAATAGATACTGTAATAGATACTTTTCCCCAGTTACAGTTGAACATGAGTGGTAAAGATTGTAGGATTATTGACAATTAAAGAATTCCTGCACAGATGTAATAACTTTTGCTTCAAAAAAAATCCTCTGGTTTTAAGCAGTTTGGTGGAAAAGTTTTGCTGCCTCGTAGCACTTCAGCAATTGCCAGGCATAAATGTCCCGAGCCAATTCTAAAGATTGGTATGAGGCCGATCGGGATCGTTATCGGCTAAAATAAAGCGGACCAAAATCCGATCCTTTCTTTACTGAACTGTACTGTGTTTTGTCCACCTCAGCCTGCTAGTGTTGGTATCGAACTGGGAACGTTGTGGTCATATGATAAGCATTCCAAACCACTCAATCACCAGGACATCCATGTTGAACTTTTTTGACACAGATTGCAATCATTTGACTTTAGAATATGTAAACTCTCCTGCGTAAGATTTACATATAAAATTCAGAGGACGTACTGGGAATTACTAGGATTTGTTCAGTGTAAAGTGAAGCTGGACAAACGCACAGGTGAGCGCAGTATTGAGAAAAGTCAGTAGTCATACCTGATTTCCCAGGCATGCAATTCATACTGTTATACCAGTAGAGTAAGTTAGGCAATCATCATGTCTGATATCATTTTCATCAAAATTATGTCATTGTATAGTAATGCTACTAAAGATTGACTTGAAATGTCTGTATGTAATGCATTTACAGTATGTGGAGATGATAAACTCTAAACGGGGGGTGGGTGTCATAGTTAGCTTATCTAAGACATATAGCAACGTCCTGAGTTTGAATTTGGATGGGTTCCTTTGTTGCATGTTGCCCTTCCTCCTCATATTTCTTTTCAAATCGAAATTTCTTCCAAAAAGAAAAGTACATTGAAGGTAGAGTTAGTGATGACGGAAACGTATATTCAAAGGATGGAATGTGTACATGAGTTGTGTAACTTCAAAAATTCTCATGCTTCCCACCATAAAAAACACGTGCTGTATGAATTATTGCTCAGGAAGCTTGCATCCTCCTTGTGTGGCATAGCTTTATATGATATTTTCACACAGTCTCCCAAGCACACTCATAACAAGCCCAAGCCTGTTAATTGGGAAATAGTTAAGCAAACTTGCTAGCTTGTATCTGCTGGAGACTTTTGCCTCGAACAAATCTGAAACTTGCAGCAGGAATCCAGATTGAAGGGGCCTGGAAGGAGAGGGGAGGCTGGAGCGTGAGAGAGAGTGGAGGTTAAAGTAGCAAGAAGCCATTTTCACTTGTCTTAACAGGCTGACTGGAAACAACGGGAAGCAGGCCTTTCCCTTTAGGTCTCACTCTGGTATTTGTGGAATCTGCTTTGGAACAAATAGGCCACTTCCTGACCCTTTCCCCCTGGGATTTTCTTGTGGAGGAAGAGGAATGAGATTCTGAGGCTGATAGAGGAGGGAGCAAACTTAATGTCTGTGAATGTATTTGATGAAGAGAATTGTTTTCTAAAACTTGTCCACGTACCAGGTTGTTGGTTCATATATGTCTTACTTCAGACAGACACATCAGAATCAGAATCAGATTCAGCTTTATTGGCCAGGTATGTTTACACAAACAAGGAATTTGACTACATTTTTTATGTATGTACTTACACAGAAATAGACATAACAGCTAAGAACAATGACAACAAGCTGAGCAAATAAAGGTAAAGAGTAGACAGGACTATATGTACACAAGTATGTGAAAAGATAGGTGTTATAAATAAATATATAAAAAGTACCAATAACCAACAACAAAACTACAATAAAATTCTATATACAAGTCAAGTGTTTCTGTAAGTTGTAAACAATACAAATAGTATGAAGAAATAAATACTGAATGGATATACATGGAGTGGATGATTATGTACAGTACATGCATGCATGTCTATACAGCGTGCAGGATTTATATTGACAGTGAGAGTGCATGATGATATGTACATGTTTAAAACAGTGTGCATTTTAAACTGTAAAAATATAACCTGATGAAAGCAAGTGGATGTTTTGGTGTTACGGGGTTATTGACAGTGTATGACTGATTTAAGTGTTCATCAGAGTGATGGCCTGTGGGAAGAAACTGTTCTTGTATCTGGTTGTTTTGGCGTACAGAGCTCTGTAGCACCTACCAGAGGGGAGACGTTGGAACAGGTTGTGTCCAGGGTGTGATGGATCTGCAGTGATGTTTCCTGCCTGTGCTGGCGCAGGAAGTACATCCTCTTCTGGACCTTTTTGATGATTGTGTTGACGTTGGACACCCACTTCAGCTCCGGGGAGATTGTAGATCCCAGACCTGAAGGTTCCCTCAGCAGACACGGTGCTGTTCAGTGTGGAGATGGGAGGTAGTGTTGGGGGACTCCTCCTGAAGTCCACTGTCATCTCCACAGTTTTGAGCATGTTAAGCTCCAGATTGTTCAGACCACACCAAAGGGCCAGCTGTTCAGCTTCCCGTCTGTATGCAGACTCGTCACTGTCCCGGATGAGGCCGATGACCGTTGTGTCGTCTGCAAACTTCAGGAGATTAACAGACTTGTCTCCTGAGGTGCAGTCGTTGGTGTAGAGGGAGAAGAGCAGTGGGGAGAGCACACATCCCTGGGGGGCACAAGTGCTGATTGTCTGGATTGGCTGGATGTGATGTTCCCCAGCTTCACCTGCTGCCTCCTGCCTGTCAGGAAGTTTGTGGGGGCTGGTACAGTGAGCTGGGTGAGTTTGGACTGAAGGATGTCTGGGATGATGGTGTTGAACGCCGAGCGGAAGTCCATGAACAGGATCGTTGCATATGTCCTTTCATATGGGAATAACATTAGTTCTGCGGGTATTTTTTCATAAACCAAAGTATTGGACAAACTGAAATTTTGACCTCATGGTGAAGCGAGTCAGAGTCAAAGGTCAGAGGATCACCAGAGTCAGTAGGATTCATCCTCTGTTACCATTAATGTCTGTAGAAAATGTTCCAAGATAAATAGTGTGGCTAAAGATCTTTAGAATTAGCAGGAAGAAGTTGACTCAGAATTGAGACAAATAAAACAATTCCAGGACATTTGGCAATGTCTGGCTTGTTTTTTAATTACACCACTTTGCGCAAGAGGGTTGCTACATGGTGACCTCAATTAGTGGTTGACTCCACTTTGAGTCAACTGCATTATTTGTGTGGGCATCATTCTCTCAAGTGTTGGCTAATTAAGTGGTCTTGCCACTGATTATCTACATCTGTGATATGATATGTGACAAGGACTAGCAGTGAGTGTACGAGTCTGTTTTTTATCTTCCGTGTCTATTTTCAGAAAAACACGTTCCTCCTGGCCATAGGTAGTGAGTCACACGCCCCTTTCAATCCAATAGTTCTCCAAGATAAAGTGTGTTTACTGACAGTGTGAATGGGTCAGCGTGCATCATGTGACAAGGTTACATAATATACTGTATATTGTGAAGCCAGGTCAGGAGAAGTAATTAAAAATAAACAGAAATCTAATAAAGTTACATCACTTGGCTAGTCCTGTCTACTACTGTGAACAGTAACCACTTTTAGCAGCAAGAAAGCTTAAGGGCGAGAAGGGGAGAGGGTGGGGGGGAGAGGGAGAGGTAGAGAGAGAGACAGAGAGAGAGAGATCTCAAAGTGCAAAGCTGCCCATCGCAAATTGTCTGACCCAAATAAATCCAGCAGAATACATGATCAACCTCTGTTAACATATCTCCTCCTATTACCTCGCAAACATTAGCACCTGGGCAGTAAAGTATATTTCCCTGCAGCCCCCGCGAGACGGGGGGCCCTGCAGTCCAACCGGGCCCCGCCCCCGCCCCCGCCCCCACCTGTCAACAACTATTATATAAAAAAAGTTTTTATTATTTAAAAAAAATTACAATTACATAGGGTGCGCATCATGATATTGTCTGTATTTCCAGAGCCAATATTGGTGTAAAAATAAAACAAGTATTTACTTAAAAATCTTACTGGTCCATAGTATTCAGTGCATCAGAGACGCTTGCTTCACTCAGAGGGGGATTTCACAGCCTTAAAGAAACTGCCCAAAAACTTGCCCAGTCAAGGGGTAGGCTAGGTTATTGCTCCTTCATTCCCACAGAAACGCGCTATGCACACCAAAAGACATTTTGATGAGTTATGTGAGGATGAAAGGCTGTTGAATGTGGAAGAGCACTTCGAAGTGTCAGTATTAAAATAATTTGGCCTTAAAGGAAAAGCTTGTTCTATCTATCTTCACAGTACAGTTGTGTCACAGTCTGAGCTGAGTGGACAGGTGGGCTTTTTACGATGATGAAATCCTGCACTCTGCGACAATGAGTAATGAGGACGAGTCAAATACGGAGTACCCTGGACAGCTCCCGCAGTCATGCCGTCGCAGGATCAGCACCTTGACAGCGATTGTGACACTTTTCTAGTTTGTTATAAAGCTCCAATACCATTAACTCAATACAATTAACTAAATGCAATTAACTCCATAATCTGTGCCCAGTGTTCTAAAGTGGCCTGTTAAATTCCGTTGTGCGTTTGAAATGATAAGTTTCCTCACTATAAAAGATGTTAAAATTCGCCCGCTCCGCTGAGGAAAGGGCCCCCCTCAGGGCTAGCTACGAAGGGGCCTCACGTGTTTGCGTTATGGTGCTGATTCGCACAACTGACACAAGTACAAACTGCGACTGCAGGGGGGCAGAATGCATCACTGAAAAAAAAAACGTGTTCAAATTGGACTTGAGTTATGAGAATTAAATCATTGGATGCAAGAAGGGTGTGAGTTTTGATGCAAATTGTTTCAGTCAGATTCTAAAGGTTGAATGTAATGGACAAGGTTACAAACCGGAGGCTTGTATGAATGACAACAGACAGGTATTTAGGCTGTGTGTAACCAACAGACTGTATGAATGAGTCAAACTACACATGAATGCATGGGTGTTCGTTGAAAGAGTGAATACGCCCAATCATACACACCCATCCTGAGAATCAGTCCAGCCTAATTCTTGTTAACAAACCCCCCTCAGGACTCTCAGTAATTCTATCTAATTGAATATCTTGAAATAGAAACAGTTGTCTAAAGAAGATGTTATGTTGTTAATATTTTCATCTGCTGGTGAAACTCTATTGTGTTTCTCCATCATCTCTTCTATAGTGATTGTGGTTACAGTGAAATATTACATCTGGATTCTTTGTTTTTACTCTCCTCCCATGGGCTTCAGGCTTCTAAAGCAGCCGTTTTTGAATGTCATACTTATTTATAAAACCACATACTAAGAGTAAGAACTTCTTTTTCAGGGAAACCAAAAACCTCTTAGATCACAAACTGATATTGTTGGCAGTCCAGTGTCAAATTAGGTTTACAGCAGAATACTACTACTACATTGAACAGTGTGTCTTGCCTGTCTTTTTGTTTAGCATGTTTGCATTGTAAATGAGCAGCACTGGTTTTGATGCTAGTGTGTTGGCGGCTCAGATGAACAGGCGTCGAAAGGCTCTGTTCAGTCCTCAGTGCTTCCTGTAACCCTCAGTGTGTGAGAGTTCAGAAAGCAGTCAGGTCAGGACAGACGAGGCAGGAGACAGGAATGCTATAGGACGAGTTGTAAGCAATGTGATGAGTGACACACACCACTGGTGACACACTTGATTTGTTTTATTCACATCTGCGTGGAAACAGTGTGCCAAGTTAGGATGTAATTAGAACAGAGGCTGAACCTCCGAGTGGAAGTCTAAAAATATCATACATCAAGACAGCTCTATCTCTATTTCTCCCTCTCTTTCATACACACTCATACACACATCGAGCCAAAAATAGCAAACTGAGAAATTTCCCTACTGAGACTAAATGTTAATCACAAAAATTATGCTTAATTGAAACATACATGCTTGTGTTTCAGTTTCATGTACGTGTAAAAGCAGAGTGTATCAGAGGTCATATGTTTCAGGGTCACACTCTCCAGCAGTGCTTCGAGTTAAATGCTAACGTTAGCGTACTAACATGCTCACAGTAACAATGCTAACATGTTAAGCAGGTATAATGTTTACCCAGTTCATCTTCTTAGTTTAGCGTGTTAGCATGCTAACTAGCACCAAACACAAAGCAAAGCTGAGGCTGATGGGAATGTCATCAATTTTGTAGGTATACGGTCATAAATGAAAGTATTGGACAAATTAAACTTTTGACTTGATGATGGCACAAGATGAAAAGTTCAGCAAAGTAATCACAATTCATCCTGAGGGGAACATGAATGTCTGTAGCATATTTTATGGCAATCCATCCAGTAGTTGCTGAGATATTTCACTCATGTTAGCGCTTGAGGTAAAGTCAGGGGATCTGGGGACCATGAATGTTTGCACAACAAGCATGAGACCATCAGTCTGCTTCCCTAAATGTTTAACTTTCATCCATGCCAACTGCATAAAGTATGAATATCCAGCAATATGCTGTACATACAGCATGTTTCCGGCTGTACATACAGCACGTGAGCAACTCTGAATTGAATGAGAGTCCCAACTTAACGTCTTCTTATTCTCTGCTTGGGCACTGTCAAATTGTCAAAAAAGGCAGTAGAAATGTTTTGACTTGGGTTTAATAAATTATGACATTGATACAATAAGTATACTATATGCTACTATATGTACTCTATGAAAGTGTAGTGTGTTTTTCAAATATTTCAAGTGCCAATGTGTGGGCACTAGACAAGTACTATTACTGTAGGCTTATTTAAATGATGTGGCAGTTCACGTCACCTTCCTGGCAGCTTCATGGTAAGTTTCTCTCTGCTGCTGTGGCGTGGGGGTAAATTATTTACATAGATGCTGCAGGCCAGATGAATAATAGAGAAGACTGCTGAAGGAGAGACTTGTCAGAGCAAAGAAGGGAAGTCTGTTTCAGCAGCTGTTCTCTGAGAAATTACTCTGAGGTGTTTGGTTTCAGTGTCAGAGGGAGAGATAATGAGGAAAGTTACATCTGTAGGAATTGATTAAGTTCTGTGTAAAGTAAAGTTGGTGATATGCTTAATTTTTCTTATGTTACACAACTTGACTCAGTCCCAAATATGTTAGCATGTTCCAGATCTCGGATTCCCCGTCTGATATGTTTAGAGATTCAAATGGGTCTGGTGGTGTGCTTATTGACAAAGAATAGCATGAGATATATGGCAACATGTGTAGACGAGATGAATGCAGGTTGTTGTAAGTCACCTCACAGAAATAACAACTCTTAAGTTAACATATTTCTTTAACCATCATGAAAAAAGTGAACTCCTCCCAGCTGCAGCTTCTGTTTCAACTGAAAAGGACATCTGTGGGACTGATACGGCTCTCCCTACTGATTGGTTGGGGCAAAACAAAACAGAATAAACCCCCTTCAAACAACAGTTGGCTAATATATGAATACAATGTCAGGCTAAATGAGTAAAGTGACAACAAATGTGTATTAATCCGCTGCTGAAATTACATTTCCTCCTGTCTGAGTAACATTTACTAAAAACTAGCGTCCAGCTTTAAAAAAATGAAACTATAAATTTGTGAGTTATTACTTCAGTAGGTACCAATAAGCTTGGGCCTGAGAGCCACAGACAGAGTAGGTAGGTCAGAAAGTATTGAGAGATGGACTAACACATTGTTGGCTTTGGTCGTGTGATTTGTTGACAATAAGAAAAATATACATTAGAATAATGCCAGCCTTTGCCTTTAGTGGTGATTTTAACTGGCAATCTGTCATAGTTAAAATGACTGTGACATTTTGCTGTAGTAACCATAAGCTAAGGAGGCTAATCTGAAGGTGACTGGAAGGGATGCACCAATCAGTATCAGCCTTATTTAATGGATTGATTATTGGCCATACCGGATATATACCTTTTTTTTCGTCCGTGTTTTTGCTATTAGTTACATCCTTTTAGTTGCGAAGGGCCGACATCTCAGTTTCTAGCGCCACAACAATCCCTGGCCCATGTGGCCATACATAAAATGATCCCAAAGAGTTTGTACTGGATCGGTACTCTGTATCGGCAGATATCAAGACTTGAGGTATCGGAAATGGTAGTGAGAGAGAAAAAGTCTGATCTCTAATGATTGGTAGCCACTTTCTTATCTTGGAAGTATTGTTAATGCTAATGTTTAGGGCTGCAACTAACGATTATTTTCGTTATCAATTAATCTGTCAATTATTTTCTCGATTAATCGATTAGTTGTTTGGTCCATAAAATGTCAGAAAATGGTGAAAAATCTTGATCACTGTTTCCCAAAGCCCAAGGTGACGTCTTCAGATGTCTTGTTTTGTCCACAACTCAAAAATATTCAGTTTACTCACAGAGGACTAAAGAAACCTGAAAATATTCACATTTGAGAAGCCAAAATCAGATAATTTGGACACTTTTTCTTAAAAAATGACTCAAAACGATTAATCGATTATCAAAATAGTTGGCGATTAATTTAATAATTGACAACTAATCGATTAATCGACTAATCGTTACAGCTCTACTAATGTTAGTGCTAAAATGAAGATCCCATGAACCCAGTTACTTCCTTTCCCTGCCCCCCTTTCAGAAGGCAATAACCACCTGAGAGTGTGTGAGAGCTAGTGGCCAGTGGCGCAGTAGCATAGTGTCAGTGTCTCTGTCTTGGTCAGACGCCACAGCTTGTTTGGCCTCTCTCAGTGCTGACTACTGCTGACTGAAAACCACGCTGTCAGCAGTCTCCTTTCTCTCCACACTAAGCACAGTGACACAGCAGCATAGTCAAAGTACACTGCCTCAGCTGAAGCACCTGGTTGTTTCCATAATAACAGACTGCTCTCTTGACTTGTTTGCAGTGTGATTTGGGGAGCAAAGTGTCAATTAAAACTGATTCTAATGAAAGTCAAGTTGTCGGATATCATTATAGAGAGGGTCTGATTACTGTACAAGATATGGATTCAATAGTAAAAGTGTCATAGACTGATTACTAAACGTAGTACGATGTCATGAAAACACAGATGTCATCCAGTCAGTTCATCTCTGAGGTGACTGGTCTAATATAGTTTAATTTAAAATGAAGATGACAACTTCAGCTTGCAAATAATGATAGCAAGTTCCAAAACTTGTATTAGTAAAGCCCTGTGAACTTAAGACAGAAAGTGTCACACATTGATAGATAGTGTAAACTCTATCAGTACTGGGTGTGTTGAGATTGATGCCATATGGTATGAGGTGCCTTCTGTAAGTTTATGGAATTTCTCTGGGACACAGGGAGTTGCTCTTTCCTCTTCGATAATTATAGGCCTGTTCTCAGCCTGAAAATATCACAAATGCAAATACTAGGATAGAACAGGCAGTGGATCAGTGACTCAATTCATCTTATCAGCCCAGAGACTGCTCAGAGACACGTAAATGAGCAGTGTAATGAGCAGTTTCCAGTTTTAACAACTGGCATGTCAAGTAAACCAAAATATAGATAACTGTGATTGTTCACTGTTTGCTGAGTCAACCAGAGCAAACAGCCAGGATACTGAACTGGATATTTGTTCCTCAAAACCATGTGGATTAGGACCTTCTCCACAGACAAAAAAGTATGCTTAACCAAAAAATTGTTGTCTGACATGTCTCAGGACATAAATGATGCATAATCATCAGTTCGGATGTTAAGTCAATGCATTTTTAGTGTTGCCGATGGGTGTCAGCCCAGACACTGTCATGTTTTGCGCAGCTTTGGGATTAGTCATTGAGAAAAAGTTACCTGGGGGTGAATGCGTTGTGCGGGGTTGTTACCCACCACCACAGAAGCCCAGGGTTTGATTCCTGGTAGCGTACCTCCTGCTTGGTTGTGTAATGAACACAATTGTGCAAAACAGTGCACCATAGTTGCTAAATTAATCCAAAATTAAACCAAAATTAATTAAATTCATTAATAAATTAAAATACTAATGATTCAAGACAGGAGCGTTTCTAATCCTTCACCGAACATTGTCTATGGTAGAAATGAAATGGGCTGATACTACAGCAACCCTGACCATCGAATATTCAGTTGGCTGTGGTCTAATTTCTAAGTGATAGCTGTAAACCTTAGAGGATTTTAAAGGCCACTATTCTGTCACTGGGCCTAATTCCATTATATTTTTCACTCTGTCCTTTGGGGTTATTTGTCATAGAATATTTTCTGGGTCTATAGTTATGACCACCTCAGAATCAGAATCAGCTCCTTTGGCCAAGTATGTGAACATATGCAAGGAATTTGACCGTGGGTTTTTCATTGCTCTCATTGTACGAAAGGAATAGACATAACAGCTAAGAACAAGGACAACAAGCTGAACAAATAAAGGTAAAGAATAGACAGGACCATATGTTAGGGCTGTCCTGAATACTATTTGTGGGGCTTCGAAGCTTCGGTGAGAATTACCCACGAATATTTGAATTTAAGTGTAAACAGGGGTCTAACACAGACCTGAGGTGAGATGTAAACACCGACCAGAATAAACGAGGAAAACTCCCGTGGTGAATAAAATAGTTTACAGTCTATGAAAAAAGTGTCTAAGGACTGCATGATGTCCTTAAAACTGTGACATCTGTACACCAACCTTAAGCAGATTCCGCCTCCCCTCGTTTTCCCCCATAGCTCCATTACACGGTCCACTCGGAGGAGTTAGAAGCCCTGCAGATGAAGTATACTATCTGGAATTTTTTCTGTGTTTTATTATTTTTATCTCTGAAATTATTTTTAAAGTTTAATTCAGTTAGTCCAGTTAGTTAGTCAGTTCAGTTTTGACTGTCTTACATGCAGAAATAATTGCTGACAATCTGGGAATGAAATAGTTGCTTCTTTAATCATCATATAGCAACATAAACGTGATCCTGGTAATGATCCGCAAATAAATTAGACTGTTTCGTTTCTAGGAACACCACTATAGAATATAACCTGAACAGTCTTTATCACATCATGCTGCTCATCATAGCCACACGTCTACCTGTATTGTAATTAATAATGCAGAACTCCAGGTGACACTTTGGCCAGACTCGTTAAAAAGAAGCTAAAGCACACAGTCTTTACCGCAGTTATTATTTATAGTTATGTGTCTGAGTTTGAGAGAGATTTTCATGGAACTGTATGAACTGTTTTCACTGTCAGTCATCAACAAGGTTGCTGATGTACACTACAGTAGAAACTGTGTAGAATAATTGAACTAAAAGATGAGTTTGATGTGCACATAAGCACAGAGGTTTCTGTGGTTATTTTGCACCAATCTGATGGTGATCTTGTGGCTTGACTTTTGAGAACTTTTGCTTAGTTTGTGAAATGATAAAAAGGAAAATCATGTTTATATTCCTCAAAGTACCAAAAAAGTATAATTTTGGTTCCCAAACTTGGTTATCATATCAGCACTGGTATCGAAGAATTTCAAATGATACCCAGCCTCTAGTAATCAGTAGATGTTAACACTCATACAAGTCAAGGGAATAGACCAGAAAAGGAAAGCCATTCCCATAAGGTAACATATCAAATCACGTGATATGTTAGACCAAGGCAAGTTAATGTGCCAGTCTGACACAATCACTCACTCAACACACACACACTCCACTCAAAGACCACACTTCAACACATGTCCAGTGCCACTCAGCTTATCTGCTGTTCAGTTTTCGTTTGAGCAAACAGGGCAGTGATTGGCTCTGTGTTTTATCTACTATTCCACAGCTGACCTAAGCCCTGGGGCTTCTGTCAGCCAGAGAGAACAGAGTGTGTACCAGGCTCATTGTTCACTACAGAATCCTATCACTGCTGTGTGTGGGTGTGTACATACATGTAGGCTTTCATATGGCATTGTAGTTATTGACTGACGATGCATTTACTTGTCAAAATACAAAATACCACTCTAAATGAGTCAGTTTCTTTTTTTTATCACATGTGAAATACCTTGCTGGAGTATGAAAGAACATCATATTAGTACATTAGTATATGAAGAAAATCTATCCCAGTGTCTAGACAGATTGTTTATTCTTCTGTGCTCCAATAGAATCTTAGAATCTCATATTTTGAATGCTCAATCACTCACCACATTTGAAATCCATCTTGTCAACTTATTCATTCATCTTTTAGAACACCCCATACATGCATAGATGTAAATGGACAACACATACCCCAATATTCCATCTTGTGAATGTTACATAGAGGTCTACAAAATCAGTCTACAAATAAATCTTCAATTGTACATGAACAGTATGTTCTTGTTTGGTATGACAATTACAGCTTGTTTTCCTTTTGGGATTTGCTTTAGGGTCCCTCTTTAGGACCTTTCTTGCCACAGTAGTGGGACTCTAGGGCAATGACACAAATGCTAACATGCTAAACTAAGATGATGAACATGGTAAAAACCACCTGCCTGAACATCAGCATTTTAGCATTGTCACTGTGAGCATGTTAGCATGATGATGTTAGCATTTAGCTCATAGCAATGCTGTGCCTAAGTACAGCCTCACAGAGCCGGTAGCCTGGCTGTAGACTCTTAGGGCCCTATTTAAATGATCTATAGCACATGGTCTAAAGTGCATTTAGGGCGTGTCCAACTCCACTTTTGCGCCAGCACATGACGGATTCGGCAAGTTGGAGAAACGAATGGTTTTCTGCTGAGGAAACGGATCTACTCGTGCGCAAAATGAAAGCACGTGAGCAGATCATCTTAGTCCCTGGTGTGTAACAAGCAGAGTGTACGCATGTCGTGAGCCCGCCCATGTAGGCGCATCTTACTATCTGAATAATGCGCTCTTTAAATAGTAGGAAAATACTGTGCCATTGACTTTAGACCAGGTTTTTGTTGGTCAATGGTGCAGTCGCTTTCTGCTGCCTCAAGATAGCAATGTGCCAACAATGCGCCTGACCACACCTCATTTTAAGACCAACATGCTCATGGGCGCACAGATGGGTGCAAGTACATTTGCTACTTACACAACGTGGGCGCTGGGCGTGAAAATGACATCTGCGTCAGTTGGAAACTAGCAATGCGCTGTGCGCTGCTTTGTGCTGCTTTGCGCCAGGCGTAAGATAGGGCCCTTAGTCTCGTTTTCCAGTTTATTCTTGAACCACTGGCAAATCTGTACATACAGCATCTCTTCTAAAACTGCCATCGCCTCCATCAGAATGTTGTTTGTTGATTGCAGCTCAGCATTCAACACAGTCTCCCCCATGAAACTTAGCACTCTGGGCTTGAGTACCACACTCTGCAACTGGATATTGGGCTTTCTCACAAACGGATCACACTCAGTTCAGATTGGCAGTCACACCTCCTCCACTCTAGTGCTCAACACCAGAGGCCCCCAGGGCTGTGTGCTCAGCCCCCTCCTGTTCACGCTGCACTCATGACTGCAATCTCATGCATGGAGAGAATGACACTACTATCAGCTGGATTACAAACAACGATGAGAATTCATATCGGGAGGCAATCAACAATCTTGCAGAGTGGTGCACAGAGAACAACCTACTACTCAATGTCAAACAAAACCAAGGAGCTGGTTGTTGATTTTAGAAAAAAAGACACATAGACACACACCCCTGTCTACATCAGTGGACCTGAGGTGGAGCAGGTGAACATTTTTAGGTTCCTGGGAATCGGCATCACAGAGAACCTGTCATGGACAACACACATCTCCATCCTGGTAAAGAAAACTCAGATACAACCTTATTTCTTAAGGAATCTTAAGAATGCAAAATTCTTTTACAGAGGAGCAATAGAAAGCATCCTAACTGCAAACATTACAAATTGGAATGGGATGTGCACGGCCCAGGACAGGAGGGCTCTGCAGCGGGTGATTAAAACCGCCTGGAACATCATTGGTACTTATCTACTGATCATCTGTGATGTCATTGAGTTTAGATACCTGCGCAGAGCCCAAAGGATACTAAAAGACAATACCCACCCCAGCAACAGCCTGTTCACCCTGTGTGTGTGTGTGTGTGTTTGTGTGTGTGTGTGTGTGTGTGTAGCATGAAGGGGCTACAGGTTGCATTTCATTACACAACTCGGTGTTGTATAATGATAACTAAATTAACCCTTGAAACCTTTAAACATGATAATAATAATTTCATGGTTTAAACGACCGAGATTGTTGGGTTTAATAAAGATATTTGCAGTTTTAAGAAACTATAAGATGTTAGTAATCGGTTAGACCAAAGAAGCGGTTGGACTTCCAACATGAATGTAACTTCTCATTTCAACCCCTGTGCAACTCAGTAGCATCTTTTGTTAGCCCAAGGTGAGATAACCCTGATGACATCTATTTTCTCAGGCTTGACAAAGCTTCTCCAAGATTGAATGACATCTGAAAAGTACTGAAATAAACATCAGTGTCATTTAAGCTAACCGAGTGATAGTTGTGTGGAAGTATCCACTGAAATATTGGAAGATGAGTTCACTTGTAACCAACAGTGGAAGGACACTTTTCCTGAATACAGTATGGACTTCAATGTGTACAGCAGCTGCACCCTGATGGCTACTGACATGCATTGTCCTTAGCCATCAGTACAGTCAATAGAACCACACAGGCTGTCTGCCACTCTCATGCCACTGAGGGTTTTACTCAATGACTTGCTTCCAAGTCTCGCTACCTCTATTTTTTGGTTTTTACACTGTAGCCCAGCTATACCGATTGCCTCTATGAAGGTTTATTTATTGAATCACTTTACATGGGAATTATTGTCAAACTAAACAATTCTGCCAAATCTCAAATCCCAAAGTCAAATCTTCCGCCACCATAACTGACCATTCTTGCTCTTGCTCTGACATGTACATAACAGAATAAACAGTTGTGGAGTCCCAGTAAGTATACTGTACGTTCACATTGCCATATTGGTGACAGTGTTCTAAGACCATGCCAACTTCAATTTAGGTCAGAGTTTGATGTTGGCCAAAACAAGTTGTACATGGAATGTGTAATTTCACAGAGTCAGCACTGACCTTCATCAGCAAACATGCTTGGACAGATTCCAGTGTTGTTGTCAAAAGGCATACATTTGAATAGTGACACAAGAGTCCTCCAATGGTGTTCATGCATTTCCTAGGAAACCAGCAATCCTTTGTAATCAGCTACTCCCTGGCCCAGTTAGAAATTAATAATACAGAAATGTCCAGGAACGGATAAACTGATCATGACAGGACACAAAGATGGCCATTCTGACACGTACGTGGGAATAATGTGAGTTGTTGTATTTTGTCTTTTTAGGACTTGTACTGACATGAGTGGCCTACTTAAAGTTCATGTACTGGCCCAGAAGTGTGGCCCATAATTTTCACCCGGGCTAGTGATGATAATGTCGAGCCCTGCCTGGACTGTTTTTGTATCAAGGGTTCAAGGTTTAAGGGTTCAGTGGTTTCAAGGGTTCGTTTATTTATCATTATACAACACAGTGTTGTGTAACAAAATGCAAGATGAAGTCCATTCATGCTACACACAAAAACTATTATTTATGGTGGAGTGTGGAGGATGAATTAAGAAGTCTCATAGTCTAAAGATAAAGAAGCTGCTCTGTAGTCTGACGGTACGACAGCGGATACTTCTGTATCACTTGCCAGATGGCAGCAGGGAAAACATGCTGTTGCAGGGGTGGGTATTGTCTTTTAGTATCCTGTGGGTTCTGCGGCAGTATCTCACCTCACTGATATCACTGATGCTCGGTAGAGAAGTACCAATGATGTTCTGGGCAGTTTTAATCACCCGCTGCAGAGCCCTCATGTCCTGGGCCGTGCACATCCCATGCCAGTTTGTAATGTTTGCAGTCAGGATGCTTTCTATTGCTCCTCTGTTGACAAGAACTTGGCATGGGAACTTTGCCTTCTAAAGTTCCCTTAAGAAATACAGTAGTTCCTGAGCTATTTTTATCACGGTGGAGATGCTGATTTCCAGGAACCTAAAATTGTTCACCTGCCCCACTGATGTAGACAGGGGTGTGTGTCTTTGTCTCCTTTTTTCTAAAATTAACAATCAGCTTGATTGTTGATGTTTGATGTTGATGTTGATTTTCTCCCGATATGAATTCTCATCGTTGTTTGCAATCCGACCGATGATGGTGGTGTCATCCAAGCTCTCTCCATATCGGGGATTGCAGTCATGAGTGTACAGCATGAACAGGAGGAGGCTATAGCGAGCATAAAATGTGGCCTCATACATGATGGGGGTGCTTCTGCTTTTGTAGCCTGTGATGGTCTGGATTGCTTGCCACATATCTTTGGTGTTGTTGGTGTTGAGGTATCTGTCCAGTCTCTCCTGATACCTCCGCTTTGCCTACGTGATGCCATCTGTCAGTCTCGCTCTGGCGGTGCTTTTTGCTTTCTTGTCACCTGACCAAAAGGCAGCTGTTTTGGCTCTACATGGGGCCCTCATCTTTCCATTCATCCAGGCTTTCTGGTTGGGGAATGATTTTATTGTCTTTGTGATCACCACATGTATGATGTAACTGTTGATATATATTCCCTCAAGATTGATGTGGTTCTCCTGGGTGGCGGCATCTCTGAACGTGTGCCAGTCTGTACACTCAAAACAGTCCTGTTAAGCTTCTGTAGCTTCATCTGTCCACACTTTAGCTGTTTTTGTTTTGATGGTTTGACCCTTTTAATCAGCTGGGAGAAAGTAGGCAGGAGAAGCAGGGAAATATGGTCTGATTGACCAAAATGGGGGGCGGGGGAGGGCTTTATAGCCGCTAGAAATGTTTGTGTAAACATGGTCAATTATTCCCCTGGTGAGGGTGTGGACATGCTGATGGAATTTAGGTAAAACAGTGCTGAGGTCTGCTTGTAGCACCAGCTACAATAAAAATACCACCCCATTGTTTTGCCCTGTGACTGCTGATGATCTCATACAGTTCCTGTAGTGCATTTTTTGAATTTGCATCTGGAGGAATGTAAACAGCAGTAAAAAAAACCCACTGGTGAATTATCTGGGCCGATAATTAAAAATTCAACGTCATTGTCCATCAACATTGACTGCGTTTGAGCACCAAGCATCACTGATGTAAACACAAGAGTCTGCCTCCCCTTGTCTTACCAGAGTCTTGTGTTCTGTTGGCGGGGAACACAGTCCGCCCGTCGAATGCAATGGCTTGATCCGGGATGTTGTGATGGAACCAGGTTTCTCCGATTTTCCGTTGCTGAGTTGGCCTGGGTCTTATTTCATCCATTTTATTTTCCTGCGACCGGACATTAGCCAGGAGTAGGCTGGTTAGTGGAATAGCCTTCAGTCCATGTTGGGTTAGCTTAGGTCTTATCCCGGCTCTCTTCCCCCTGTTCCTGGGGCACTGCTTGTGGTCGTGTTTGGTCTGGTTGGTCTGGCTGGGTGGTCGGAAGATGTTGTAGGCTGTGATTTTCTCAAAATCTGCCGCTCTTAATTCAATCCCAGCGCTTCCTTTTCCGACATTGATGCGTATATTTCTGTTATAATAGGTAATACATGCTTCTATAGGTAATACGTGATGCAGTAATAAACAAACAAATACGCGCTTGTGTGTGTTTTTCAGTGGCATCTCAAACTATGCATGTTTAGAGTGATTAGTGACACTAATTGATTTAGAGCCGTCGTGTGTGCTTGCAGAGTCTCATCTCTTGAGGAGTGGAGACAAGAGTGTGTCTGGGTGTGTGTGTGTATAAAGTTATCTTTTTGTTAGCATCACATGTGCACATGTACAGACAAAGACATCATGCACCCTCCCTCTCTGACCTACATCTGCCACCCTGCACCAGAACTGAGACATGAAGGAGCTTGCTCAGGCATAACATGCAGACACACACACACACACACACACACAGACACACACACACGTACTGTCTGTCTCCTCCCCTTCCACAAAAGGTTAGTGTCTGATGTATTTGCTAATTCACTTGGCCTTTGATTTAATCTTAAACAGACTTATAACCTATATTTTGTCCTGTATGGACTAAATTAGGGGTCAACTAGATCAAGTTAGGACAGTAGTATACAGTATATGCTCCTGAATACTCAAATGTTCCTTAGAGTTGCAAATAAATAAAGACAAATTCACTTAAATCTTAAGAAGTTAGGCCACCATACCCTCAGTTACTTCTTATCCCACAAACTGAGGAGACGACTCACCATATGCATTTTAAGCGTTCATTGGGTCTTAAAATGAACAGTCCAACATTTTGCTTAATACATTTCATTTGCTCTCTTACCCAGAAAGATGAGCAGGTCTGTATCAGTTTCATCTGTGAGTATAGTGCAGAGTTAAGCCTGGGACATGTTTAGTCTAGTTTAGGACAAATACTGGGGGAGCTAACCTGGCTCTTTCAAAAGTGGAAAAAAATCCTCCCTACAGTTCAGAATCTGTTTTATTTACTTTGTTTCTTTATTTGTGCAACCAGCTGCTGGTGGAGATGGTGGTCAAGATCTAATGCAGTGGTACCTCAGGTATTCATGTTGTGAATGCAAGTGGGCTGCAAGTGGGCTCGATGTTGTGTAATAGAGAAGGGTGTGTGTATGTAATGCTGCAGTCACGGTGTGCCAGAAGTTGTGCTATTTCCTAAGCTTAACCCAGTTTTTATTTTGTCAGAAGAATCCTGAGATCCTTGATGTCTGAATGACAAGGTCCAAGGACCAAAACACACCAGAGACAAGATGAAGGAGACAAAACAATATGTTCATACAGTGGGGGTGGGTGTGTATCCCACTGAGCAATGGCAATCAGTTCAGGGACTGAATCAATGTGTCCTTCACAAACATGGTCAATCCTGTCAACATGGGAATGGAAATGAAATCAGCCCCCTAGTAGGAAAAATGATTGAATGGATTGTGGTATTGTGTGTGTGTGTGTCTGTGTGTGTGTGTGTGTGTCTGTGTGTGTTGTTTGTGCGTGCGGGACTGTAGCATTAACACTATCACTAGAACACATTCTCCTGGGTGCATTAGTAGAATGTCACATGCCATTGAGGAAATGTACATTTGAATTCTGTCACTGTAGTGCCTGTAACTCTGTAGCCTGAAGGAGAGGGACTGTGTGCTAAAGCTCACAGTCAAGCTAAAACAACTATTCATTTGGAAACAGAGAATCTATGCTAGACAAGATAAAAAAACATGCACTCATCTAAATAGTCAGACACGGGGGGGCCTGTCACTGCCATTGACTTGCCCTACCTCTCAGTAATAAAGTCCATATTAAATTTAGGTATGGGGTATGGACATTGGCTAGAAAAATCCTGTCTGCGCACATGAAGCGATGAATAAAGAAATTAAAGAAAGTATTCTCACTGACTCTCTCACACACACATAAACACGACCTGAAGCCTATTTTTATGTGTATTTTTCATGTGCGTGACTACAGTGATTGTGTATTGGACTGTGGGTGCTGCCAAAACATGGGTGACCTACACTGAATAGTGTGCCTGAACGCATCCTGTGTGACACAGACGGAGCACTGAAGCTGCTGCTCTGCTAACGTGCTGCCCACGCTACGCGGGCTGTGTAGACATTGTGCAAGCCATCTCTGTTTAAGACTACAAATTTATTACTGAAAGCCTTTGTTACAAAACGGGGCTGCAGCGTTAGAAAGTCTTAGGTGTGACGTAGGGTCTAACAGAGAGATGATTGGGAGTTATATTATGGGAAGCGTAGGATTCTGCGTTTTTGAAGCTTGACCTATACAAGGGACTAAAAGTCAGAATTTCTTGGCCTCAGCTGCTTTGATTTTGACCAATCTGTTTTTTAGTCTCTTTTTGGCAAGACGCTCAACATTATGGAAATGTACTGTATCACTTCAAGTTGTATTAAATCTGACTGACAGAAATTTATAGTCAACATCCTAGAAAACATTAAGCATCTAGCTGAATTGATTTGCTAATCAATATCAGGGTAAGAATGACATACCATATTTTATAATGTACATTTTGCTTTGTCATTGCAGAGATTCTGGTTTCTATCCTAAGTGAGTGAGTAAGTAGTATTTTCGCTCTGCGCGCTCCCTTAAGTCTGTATCCTGCTGACTAATGTTGTTTGGAGAAGCCCGTGGTGAAAGACTGAAAACAGAACACTTCCCCTGTCTTTATGTGATAAATGCCTGTTTTTTGGCTCTCACACTCTGCTTTATTCTCTAGAGCACCATTTACACTATGCAACAACCCTCATAGCCTTTCTACCTGTTATTGGATAATTTGGAGAAAAGGCTGATAGAATAATTTCAAAAATGAAACCTGGTGAAGAATAGTTTGTGGAAAGAGGTACAGATGACATGCTGTTCCTCTCAGCTGACTTTACACCAGCCCTTGCACACGTGACACACCTCCTTGCCATTCATAATACAGTGTTACATCACTGCATTTCTCTCCTCGACCTTCTTACCCCACCCTCTTCTTTAAGCTACACTCTATTTCCCAAGACAGCCAAGTCTGTACACAAACTCCTCCTCTTCCCCACTGTCAGCTGGACTAAAGCTGTCACTTCGTTCATTTCACAGCACAGTTTGTGTGCACTTTATCTATATCACTTTGCCGTTCCCTCCCTAGAATATCATGGCAGCCTCTGGGTAATAATGGAGGCTTTGTGTGGTTGCAGGACTCCAAAAGCGTGTGGAGCGCTTCCTGGTCCTCTGGCTCCATCTTGTGGCCCAGAAGCAGAGGTGGTGGGAAACAAATGGAGCTGCAGCAGATCCCCAAGTGGTTGATATTTGATAGCTGCTGCCTGGGGATGTGTGTCCTTATTTGGGTGGATAACCTAATGTGTGTTTGGAAGTATTTAGTTTGCTTTAGTCGTGACAGATTGAGAAAACCTCACTGCGCTGCTTGTGTAAGAAAAACTCAAATCATTGCTGTATTATGAAATTGTATTTACTTATTCAAACCTACCTCATATAGATGACATTCATATACATTAATAAGTAATCTAACTATATTATGTTCCCTTTTCATGCAAAGCACATGATATTGACACTAAAATATTGTGCTTCAAGCCAGCGTTGACTTTTTCAATATTTAACCGAAACACTGACCTGTGACCTTAACTAAATGTTTTGTGTTGCCTTAACATAACTGTAAGAACTTTTACTAATGCTTTAGGTGCTAGGAGTGTGCGGACATTTCAGGGAAAAATGAAATGTATTAAGTAGCATTTTTACAGTTACATTCAGTATGACTATTTTACTTTGGCACTAATTTTCCAAATAGTTTACAAAAAGTCTTATTACAAGATCCACATACTTGTTTTCTTCCTTCAGCCACATCTTGTGGCCTTCGTCAGCATGTTAATTAAATGTTCATGACAACTGAGCAGACTCCATCCACTGATAAAGGCCACGAGATATAGCTGAAAGCTCACAAAGTGAGTTTGTGATAATATTTTTTGATCTAACTGCCATTTCCAAGGTCATGAATAAACCCTCAAGCTCAATTTAGCAAATACATTGATATACTGTGAAGAAGGGGTCTCAAACTTCCAGCTTTGGGGCGAGACAGTTTAGTTTCAAGTTTATTTGTCACATATAATCATACAGGGTATAGTCATAGTGAAATGTATATCCCTCAGCTACAAGCTTCAATTGTGCAATTAAAAAATAAGTGTAAATAGAGTAAGTATAAAGAATAGAAACAAGTAATAATGATCTTAACTATAGTAGTAACTTTGAATAGTAAGTAATTAAAAATAGTCTGAGGGCAATTCAGTTTAAGGTCTTCACTGAAAATCAGAAACATAAAACACAAAATCAGAACATAAACATTATTTCACATTAACATTTAGCATGCTACGTCTACTTGCGGACCTTGTCAACATGAAATGTGTTGCACACATCAAAACACAGCAAAATGTGTTCTCCAGTGCACATTTGTTGTATATGACTGTAATTTAGATGAGACAGTTTACTTATTACAACAACTACTTTCTCCATCCACACCTTTTTCTCTGCTGTTGTGATGGGAAATGTGATATGTCTGTTTGTATCAGCGTTTGGAAACGGCCCTCACTGTCAAAAAGACATCAGATGCAGCTCCTTGTAATGAGCGTCTTGTTAGCTCCTTATCAGTTATTTTTTTTGTAAAACAGCCAGTTGGGAAGAAAACAGTGTGAACATATTCTAACACGATATATCGAACACATACACATTTCATGTTTGATTATTTCAGATCTTTGACTATAATGTGAGGTGTTTTGGAAAAGATATCTTATGTCTCATGAGCCACAGCTGAATAACTTTAGCACGTACACTGGGTGGGTATTATTTTATGTAGTTTATGAAAAGCCATTGTATCAGTACAAAAAACTCTGAAAAATTCAATTTAAACTTCAATTCAACTTTCCTCTTTTTGTTGCATCCTCCATGTATCCAACTTGTGGCTTTGTAATCGCACCTTGAAAACTTGAAGGTCGGGTTAGTCCCGCTGTGGTGCCTGTTCATTGCTGCAAGAACACGTGCTTCTTTGAGTTGGATAAATAAAACTGATACTTTGAAACCAGCTGAACAGAGCTTTTATGTGTAGTACATCTCTGTTTACTAATAGGAGAATATACTCGACTGGACTTGAGGTTTTCATTCACATACTGATAAAGCAGATCATCTTTACAAGTAGTTTTGAGAGGCAGCGTTACAAGAAAATGATGAGTTTTTCATTCGTTGCCAGCACTAAGGGAAGCCTATGTATTATTTCCGGTAACATGTCACACTCTGCTTCTGCTTTTCTTTGTGCTGCCTTCCTTTAAATGCTCAGACTTCTTCCTCTCTGCTGCACGGAACTGTTTAACACAGGAAAACAATGCAGCTTACAACACACTCAAATCTAGACATCACAATGTTATAGTCCTGTGTATTTTCTGAAACAGATGCTAGGAAAGGCAGAGAGAGAGAACAGAGCTGATGAAACAGTGGATAGAAGGTTTTGGTCAGATTTGAGGTTCAGACAGCTGAAGTACCGGACGTGGGATTAAACTGCCGAATGATGATTGGACGAAGTGTAAAGGTATGTGACCAATAGATTGGATGGAGCATCATAACTCTAGTTTCTGCAGATATGGTGGAACAAGCAAAGCCCAAAGGTTGTTATAACTCATATATTTTCAATAGACAATGAGCAGTAGCTGAAATCAGTTTAACAGTTTAATTTTGCCTTACTGCGGGCAACCACAACGTAACATGTGAAACACTGTCTACAACTTCTTCTTCTTTTTATGTTAAATTCAGCATAAAGTTAGAAATTAAAGTTTAAATTATTTTAAGAAATGTCTATCTCCACCACCACTGCCATACCGTGCTGTCCTTCTCCATGTTGTTCCTTTGCATCCTTTTTCAGTTTGTCCCAGTGTGTTTCCTCTAGTGCTGAAACATTTAGTTGACTGTTATATTAATTATTATTTATCAAGCAAAAAATGCCAGACATTTGCTGATTCCAGCTTCACAGTCGGAGGATTTGCTGCTTTTCTCAGTTTCATATCATTGTAAATTGAATATTTTTCATGGGATTGTCTGGTAAGACAACTTTTGGTATGGGAAATTGTGATGTTACTTTCCAACCACACTAGCTGTGTGGTTCTAGGGAAGGCATGTTGGTCGGTCAATTGGTCCAGATTGAAATGTCTCAACTATTTTTGGATGGCTTGCCATGAGATTTGGTACAGATGTTCATGTTACTAATACTTTGGCTTGTTGGCGTGTTTTTGAAGTCCCTGCTTATTCACTCCAAACAGCCAATATACTGACTGTACACACATTAGCTGTGAGCAGCTGCTGCTAGCAGGCAACGTACAAATTTCTGTTGCAATTTGCATAGCTTTCAGTCTGAAAACACCTGCAGCGTTGTTACTTCTTTTGACATTTTATAGATTCAAATAATAATCCTGAGATTTGTTCTTTTGATTGTTTACTGAAGCGTACCCAAAAGTAGCATCTGAAGCATCGGCTACATATCTAAAACAAACACCAGTGTCCCATAACCCTGAATGCATCATGATGTCAACTTCCAAGTCCAATATTTTAGTGTTGCTGACCTACAAGATAAGCAATCATACCCAGTATGTTCTCAATTACATCAACAGACCCTTAGCTATGTTTGCTTACACATAGATACACACAAAGGTACACACACAGAAACACACATTGAAACACACACACACAGAAGCAGCTGAGATGACAGCAACTGCAGCAGCATGTCTGGTTGAACAGTGTTGCTGCTGATTGGACTTTGGGGGTGGTGGGGGGAGTTCATGGCAGACCTGCCCAGGCTGGAGAGCAGAGGCTCCTATTTTTACTGCCGCCCAACACCCTCATATCACAACAGCTGTCCCCACATCTCTTGTCTGTCCACTGTCAGGAATAGCCGACCAATCAGAGCGCTCCTCCTCTCCTCAGCTCTGCTGTTTCACTCTCCACTTTGTGTGTCTCTAGCCGCTTGCTCAGATCTCCTCGACTTTGGCCAGTTTTTGATTTGATCTGTGACTTGTGGGGCTATTTGGATACAGGAGTTGTGGAATTACCTCACTAACAGGTAGAACCCTTTGTGATACCTTTTTACGAGAAGTGGAAAATCTATGATAAGCATGGGGCCTCGAGGCTCCACAGCCGGTGGCACTATTTTTAGACCAGAGTTAGCTGAGGGGGGCAGCTTGAGTGGTTTTCCAACTGAAAGTAGCATTTTACAATAGCAGCTTTTGTGCCATTGTGACACTTCCCCGTTTCCTACTCGGATGTTAATCAATAAGAGCAGTAGAATTTAAAAGTAGAAGTGTGTGCAATGTCAGTTTGGCTGGTTTGAGGAGGTGTTCTACATACATGCTCAGTGGGAACTCATGTGCTGGTGTATGAACTGTTGGGAAATGTAGTTGGGACTGAGATTTAATACACTTTCATGTTGTGGCCCTGGTTTTCAGTTCATATTTAGGGTTTGTTTTCTTTCAGATTGATCGCGTTTAGACTTACTGTATATACTCTTAGGGCTGGGTGATAACTCAGTATTATTGTTTTTGGACTTTAGGCTGAATTGTATCTTATCATCACCATTCTATAAATTTCTGTTGTTGAAATGTGTGATTCCGAGGTTCTTTTACAATAATGAAAAGTTTGGTCTCACGTGTCTCATGTCTTCGTTTTGAACATCAGTTTGATTATCTTATGCTATATGTTGATATTAATATATAATATTTTAATGTAATGATGATTTCAGTCATATTACCTTGTTTTCTATCATTATTCAGACAAATTAAATTCAGCTGACTACCCGGGAAGCTCATGTGATATAGGAATTCACCTCCGCATGTATGTTTTGTGCATTCACATGGAATAAAGACATAAAGTTTGACTCAAATTTACTGGGCAAATTCCAAGATTTTTTCCAGATACAGTTATAACACTTTTTTTTATCAATTATGAGCCTCCTGAATTCACTGCCAAAATGCTATCAAAGTTACCATTAAGAATCTCCAATTCAGTCTCCATAAATCTCAAACAGACCAAGGAATCGTTTCAATAAATATACGATATACTCAAGTTTCTAACATGCTATTTCACACCGCACAAATATTATCCGGTGATCTCTATGTTGGTGGAATGTGGAGGAATTTCTGTTGGAGTTGTTGATTTGCAGATTACTGACATGACAGGCAACCCCAGGTTAGAAGTTGTCCATTCGTATTGCTGCAGACCTCAGGTCTGTGTGTCAATGTGTCTGATACCTGAGTGGATCCCATTTGCTCTGATCACGTGGTGCGTCATCATCACCACAGGAGATATATGTGCTTTGATGCCAGCAGAATGTGAGCTATGAAAAAATGACATGTATTGCTGCTCTTTTTGACTGCGGCTTCTTGTTAATTGGTGGAACATCATGCTGCTGCCAGTTTTGCTTTTCTCTCTCTATTTGGGTCTGTTCAGGTTGACCACATTTCAGGTGAGGTCTAATTATCCTTGGGAATCCATTTAGACTGGGTCAGACTGTCCTCGGGTTCCTTTCAGATTGGGCCTCCCTTTTTAATGCATGTTGGGTTTTGTTATGCTTTTCCATGGGTCTGCTTTAGATCAGACCTATACCCCAGATATTACCAGTCCACTACAAACAGGTTTTTAGCCACTTGACTGTCAGCATTAGTACAGCAAGAAGCAGCTGCTTGTTTCTAGTGGGATGCCAAGTGTGAGCTTGCTTTTCTGCTTTGTAGACACATGAACTCTGTTGACTCCATTCCTGTCAGACAGCCACAGGCAGCTGTATGATATCCCCTGGGACAGGTTACCATCGAAACTTTTATCAAGCATCTAACTAAAGGCCAATTATATGGCAATTTCTGAAAACAAGTCTTGAGGGAAATTCATTTTTTCTTAGTTTCGGTCATCATTCCAGTGACTTACGACATTTTGGGTGCAATGTTAGAGATTCATTTATGTTTGAGTCATATTCAAAGGCAGTTTTTTGTGATTTGGTCAGTAAATTAGAATGAAATGCTGTCTTACCCTATGTACACAGGTCCACAGGTAATACCAGTCCCAAGCAAAACGGCATTCATTGCACATGATAGCAAGTAAGGCAGGATCTGGCTTTTAGTCTACTGAAGTTAACCCTCATACAGCATCTAGTCTTTGTGGATAAAAATAAAATCCTCTCAAAATTGGAAATAATAACAATATGAATAGAACACACGGGGTGTTATCTGGGTATATTATATTATATATATTATATATTCTGTTCAATTCAAGTGCTTCCCTTAGTGTGGTAGTTTGAGGGAACTTTTCATGAGCCTATCATCTATTGTTTGTAGAAACACTTCTGACATGCCTTTGGAATGTCTAGAAGTGTTGTTTAGCTTTTGTGTTAAATATTGATTTAGCTTTCTTATATACTGTTTATGGGTGTGGTGGGCTTGTTCTTGTATGGTGGTTGATGAGTCTGTGCTCTCACATTACACAGCAACTTCCCAAGTGAGTGACTGTGTAACATATTGTCACTGTGCTATAACAGTCTACAGCGTCTGTTCTGTGATCATGTCCTTGTTTTGGGGTTTCTGTGTGAATGGTGGTAAAATGCTGTTTGAAATGAGTGCATCATTTGGGTTATAATTATTGTTGTTTCTGTTTAAATTTTTTCTGTAAGAAATGCATTAGTAGTCTTTAAACGGTATCTTCAGAGTCAATTGAGTTAATTTATGAGTTCGGTTGAATTGAAACTAATAAGAGTCCTGCTTATTTGTACAGCTTAATATTGAAAACAAAATGTTTGTGATGTATGATGTATGACTTCAGCACCCCCCTATGCTGGTTTTATTTGCCTCGTTGGCCTTTCTCTGAGGGTAATCTGGCCCATGGTCCTACAGTACCACTGTCTAATCTAAAAATAAGCCTGCCAGTGTGCTAATTCAGTGACCACTGATAAAACCCAATGACCCAGAGCCAGACCTGGTCACTGTCCCAAAGTTGATCTGGAGGCGCATTAGGCTTGTTGATGCTCATCTTATCAAGCCAAAGACCTCCAGTCCAAGTCAGATTTTTGGAGACCATTACAGTGTAAACTTCAGGCAGGGCCTTAGACTAGCTTTTTCAGAACCATGCTAGATTTAGTTTTCTACTAATAGTGAGGTAAAAATTGAGGTAAAAGAGGACTGATCACATCACAGTCGCATTAAATCAGATCTATACAGTACCTACTCATGTGAAAGCATTCGTCAGTGATAGTTTACACAAAATATAAGCTTTTGAACATGAAACACTTGCCCCCTTTAGAATTTACAGGTGGGTTTAAGTTTGTAGTTTGCTTCTATATTGAGAAGGGAGGCTGTGGTCAGCTTGAATTTCTGTTGGATACAGTATTTTTTAGGGATGTACCGATTGTGAAATTCTAGGCTGATACCGATGTTTAAAATAACAATTTGGCCGATAGTCAATGGCGATACCAATGTTTTTGTTGTTCTTGTTGTTTATTTTGTTTTTGTTATTTATTCCCCTTTTTGTGCCAGGGAAACAAAGAAAATCTTCACTATAAAAAAAATAGCTGAACTGTTTTAAAGTCATTCAGCCTTCATTACACTATCTTTGAATGAGCACAAATTCAATCATACAAATTTATGAAACAACCTTTATTATAACCTTCTTTCATTTGAAAAAGATGATTTTTTTGAAAAATACTGCTGTACAGCTACCTATTACTTGCTGTGGTTATCAAGGACTGAGTCTTGCTGGTGGTGGTTTGTGCTTTCTTGGTGTCCAGTTCATCTCAAAGTTCAGTTCAAAGTACTTCATCACATTGGTCTATAAATAATATAGAAATTCGATATTGTCATAAACACCCAGAGATATGGAAAAATCTGTGACAGTAGACTACTATCGTCTCACGGTATATATCATCATATCGCCCGACCCGAAGCTCAAATCGTGACATGATTTCACAGTAGCAAAAAGATATCAAAGCATCTGTAATCTGTGAGCAGGTCCTGGTGTTGGTTTGGTTAGAGCTAATGCTCCTGCTCTTCTGTTGGTCAGGACTGTTTGATCCTACCTCACTCATTGGCTAGCCTGATGTGGACTTCTATAAACAAAAGGTGCATGGCTGAGTAGAAGTTTGATGCAACTTTATTTATTCATGAAGATGAAGAAAAAATAATGAAAAGTTCCTGTTTACTGTGTCTGGGCAGACAGAAAGATGAGGTCTGGAGCCCTGGCCACAAGTATGCATCACCCTTTGAGGGCATTTGGCGCTTTGTTCTTGCTCTGTAAAAGAAAAGGGTCAAGATTAGCTCACAAGTATGCTTGTATTTTTGGTTTTACCATTCAAAGCGGTTTCCAAGAGCGTTGTGCACTATTAAGTGTTAGTGGGACGATAATCTTTGAATCTTTTTTACAAGCCTTTTGATTTTATGAGTGTGGTGTACTTTTGCAGTTTCTGTTTTCATTTCTCTAAACCTACTCTAATCTCTAGTTCATCCTCTACTTCTCCTAGGCCCTATTCATTGCTTTGCCATCAACATGTGGCTCTGAATTGTATGATCTCTGTAGCCTGTAGATCCTCATTCCTATTCATCTGTTTCTGTGTATTCTCACCATTCTTCTTCTCCTAGCTCCCCTACACCTCCTCCTCCTGCTCTCATCTCATCCATCACAGCCCATGACAGCAGATCAGCCAACATGGCATTCTCATCTCGCTTTTCCTTCTGGGAGCAAAAGGGAAGTCTCATTTGGACATTTCATAAAGCACTCTTACACTGCATGGTGTTACAGTGTTTTACACTGTGTTAACATGTGTGTCTTTAGATCCGTGTGACTTTTGCCTGTATCACACTGAGAATTTGATGGCTTTCACTATAAGCGTAGTATGTTATAGTAATTATCCCATTTGCTGTGACTTTGTACCACCTTAACACTTAACTTAAACACACTTAACCAAAGCACGTTTAATGCAGTGGATGCATCATTTTTTAGTTCTTGAAATAGTAGGACAGAATGTTTGTATCTAAAGAAAGAGATGTTGCGGTGCGAAAATTATTCCGATGCAAAAGATGGCTCTTAGAAATGTGGCATGTTTTGAGGTTTGCACGGCGTGTGATGGAGCAGCTACATGTAGAGCTAAGGTTTTGATTTAGTTTTGTTTTTTATATCAACACATTTAGATCAAAGAAGAGAACAAGCCAGGCAGCAAAAGTGTAAGTAAATAATGTCTTTCATTAGAGTTTTCACTTGGAGACATATATTTTTGGTCGTCATGACATGTTAGAGCTGTCTCATGTCTACCAGGGATCAATCCAGGTCTTGTGATTTATCTAGGTTTTCTTTGTCGAGATCAAGGTATTGTGTGTGTATATATACTGTATGTATTTTGATAGTACTCGACTCATTGAAAGTTAGTATCACACACATTATTAGTTTAGATTAGGCCAAAAATTGGGCCTTGTGCATGAACATTTTCATATTCATATCCTAAACCTCTCACTTTTATATGTGAGGTTTACTAGTGTTTCAAGTCGGACTCAGAAAAACCCTCTTTATATACACAAACCTGTCACAAATACACATTTCAACCCGATTTTGGATTAAGATATAACTGAAGACCCCTTAGCCAGTCATGGAGGGGAACTGTATCTATAACAGGCAATACTGTAGCCCTGTGGTTTTCCCTGCCCTTTGTATTGTTATTGTTTATTAGGATTGTGTAGTTTGTGTTAACATGCTTTGGGAGTTGAGTATTGCTGGTGCTTGTATCTTCTGCAGTTAGTGGCATACTGTAAGCAGCTGGTAATTTGGTGCTAAGTTTTAACAAATTTCCAGTCAGTAAGTTCTCCTAGAAACTTTGGCTTCCTCGTAGCATCTTAAGTGCCCTGGAAACCCTCCTCAGAAATACCTATTGTGGGATTTCAGGGTTCTTTAAAGAGTCATTGAGGAATGTAGTAAGCAGCTGGCTGTTTAGTCCTCTTCTGCACAGTCAGACATTTTTTGTAGTTCTGGATTAAAAGTTGTGTGTCACATTTGAGTGTTCTGTGATCAGCATACCCATGAAGGTAACAAATCTAGTCAAATCGATCTGTGACATAAGTTGACCAAGCGGGGAATTTTCAAACAGTGGACGCCTAATTTGATGGATAAAGCTGAAAAATACTAAATATTTTATTAGCAAAGTTTAGCATCTAATATTGCATTAAGGTTAACAGGTCTGTCTGTTGGGGTTAAGATTAGTCTTAAACTCGTAACTCTCTAATAATTTTTGGACACAATGGCTGCATACCAATATTTAGATTTTTGTTAGCATAAAGATGATGCTTGGATTTTCCTTCATTATTCCCGTCCTTATACCTCCTCTCTTTCCTCTCTATGAGTAGTCAGACAGCGAAGGGCTGCCCAACCGGACAAAGTCAGTGCCAGCTCTAGACCCAGGCAGGGGGTTGTTCCGGGCAAAAAGTCCCTCATCAGTTTCCCCTACGGAGTCGGTAGCCCGGGTCAGGAGTCCCTCTCCACCTAAAGTCAGGACACCTGTTAAAATGCCAGAGCGCTTCAAAAGCCCTGAGCCACCATTTAAGATGGCAGAGCCATTTAGGAGTCCTGAACCACCACAGGCAGTTCTGAGCCCAGAGCCAGTTATGAACAGTGAGCGAGAGCAAAATGGCTTAACGGGCAAAAGTATGGTCAATGGTACAGCCAACGGTAATATCAAACTTCCAGGCACCAGCACCAAACAGATGGATACTACAGATGACCAGAGTCTGACACGTAAGAAAGTAGTAAAAGTGGTTCGTCGTGTTGTCAGGAAGGTCCTGCCCACAGAAGAAGAGGAGGCCACTGTGCCAAAACAACCATCAGACAAAGCTCCAGAAGCAGCTAAGCCCGCTGCTGAACCAGTTAAACCAGTGCTAGCGCCAGCACCAGCTCCACTGTTAAAGGCCCCTGTGATGTCAGGGTTCTCTTTTAAACATGATGTCATCAAAACAGAAGACAAAGATGACTTTTCGCGAGGATTGACGAACCTCATGGTCAGAGGCAGGACAAGGGAGCCCCGCCCACGAATACGCAAGGATGAACGACCAGAAAAATTAGAGTTAGAGAAGAAAAATGAGAAGAAAGAGGAAAAAGTTGAGCTGGAAGAGACAAAAGAGGAGAAGAAAGAGGATATAACCACACTAAAACCACAGGAGGCCAATCACAAACATACAAGCTCTGGTCCAGTTATAAAGGAAGTCAAAACTCCTGTGATGGATTCTGAACACCCAGCTCCAATTTCTTCCAAATCAACTCATTCCAGACCTTCATCTCTCCCACCGGTCGTTGGCTTTATCCCAGCTCCCAAGCCCTCAGCGTTGTCTCCACCTCCTGGCTTCATACCTGCACCCAAACCAAGTGCTGTGACAAAACCCACACCTTCTTCTACCACACCAGTGGCCCAAAAATCTTCCCCTCTCTCTCCTCCATCACGTTTCATCCCAGCTCTTAAACCCTCTCCACTTTCAACTCCTGTCAGCCCTGATCCTCCCCGTCCCAATTCTGGTCAACTGTCTCCCCCACCAGGAGTCATTCCCATTCAACAGCCTGCTGTCAGTCAACAAGAGGTACAGTGTCCACACTTCGCATGTCTGGTCAACATTTGGGACATTGGTGTGGAAAGTGCATGGTCATTTGAAATGCATGTTTGAAATGAAAGAGCACTGTGGTGTTTGCTTACAGACACCACACATGAGTGTAACCTCAGTGTGGCACGGTTCTAGAGTCACTTGATAGCCGTTGTAAGCAAGCTACGAAACATAAAAAGGAACATAAAATATTGTTTACTTTTCTTCAGTATTAGAGCAAGGGAAAAGTTAACCGAGTATACTTTTTCTTTTGAGCCACTGGTGGCAGGACCGAAATCATGGCCATTAAGTCTGTCATATACTCAATGCCCAGTGGACTAATGCTGTGCGTTAGCCTGGCGAGCTAAAGGTCAGAAATGAATTAAATAAAGCAAAAATATGGGCTCGGGTCTGGTTCAGGTCTGTTCAGGTTTGGGTCTCAGTTTTGGGCACATGCTAAACCGCAAGACAGCAATGAAATATGGTGTAGATATTGGTGGTCTCCAGAGGATGTTTTCTCAATGATTTTGGTAGCTCCCTGACCCTTTTTGTAGTGCCACGATCAGGTCCAGATTTCCTCTTGACCAACATTTCCACGACAAGGTATGTCGTAGAGTAATGGCCGGAATGTAATTTTTAATTTGCTGATAAAATTTTTGCACTCAAGGGGATAAATCCTTTCAATTTTAATGACCCCGTGGCTTTTCCTGTGTTACTACCCTTAGGACAGAAAGATAAATCTGTTTAATATATGTTGTGTCTGACATTATCTGGCAATGGGGTTTTTGGTCTTGTTCTTTTTGTCTTTTGTTTCCGGACACTGAACGAGTCCTCTATTGTTGAGTGCCTTGCTCCTGGGCACCTCAATAGTAGTTCTTGATGGAGTAGGAAGTACTTGTTTACTTCCTGACCACAATTTCCCATTCTGGTGACCTTTCAGTCACAAACTTTTAATGTCCTCCTCAACTTGCTCATTTCCTCACAAACTTGCTGTTTTGCTGTCAAAATTGCGAGTTGTTTATTTGTTAGAGACTATAGAGGTTTATGTCGTTTTACAGAATTTAGGAGTTTGCTCTTTTTGAGATTTATGAGCCTTAAAAGCCTTTCTGTGGCAGAGTCTACCATCAAAACAGGGAGGACAGTTGCTACTTTTTTTCACCCATGAGATTTCACGTAGCAGAATGTAGCTCATAAGCCTTGTTTACAAAGGCACCAGAGTCCACCAGTCCCACCCCCCAACAGGCACAGATAGCACAACTCTCAGGAACTTTACAGATAAAAAAGCTATTTTTTCCTGGACTCTCACTGAATTTGTGAAGTTAAGACCCCACTGGGTCTTAGTTTACTCCAAAACACATACTGCCTCTGACTAGTACAGTAACTTTAAGAGCTTAACATTTACTGTGTCATATTAATAACCATATTAAACTTCTTTTAAACATATTAACTTCTTTATGACCAATCTTTATGACATACATTCAACCTCTATGTTATTATTGGCATGACAGATATGTGAGTTGCATTGGGGTTTTACCCCACTGGCCGAAGGGCCTGAGAACAGAAATATCTGTCCATTTTTACATTGTACATTGATTTAACTCAATTTATGCTAGCTCACTGTATTTATTTACTTGCTTGGCTTGGTTTGTTGCAACTTGTGTCTTGCAAATATTCTTCTCTTAACCAGATAGTTGTATTATTGTGTGTGTGGGATTCACTGATTTTCTATTTTGCATGCTGTTTGAGGCACCTTTTAACCTGAGCTGGGAGTACTACTTACGTGGTCTTTTCCAATCAGATTCAACAGTAACCCAAACTGCTATTGTAATGTTGATGTCAGAAGTGTGTGTGTGCAGAGTGTCCTATAGCAAACATATGTCACGACAGTTGTGGCTGACAGGGTCTGTGATTTGTAAGAGGAGTAAATCACATATCCATATGTTTTCTGTAATTTTTTGTTTGTGTGTAGTCATGGGCTTTGCTTCATCTGTATCAGTGGGCTTAGTGTCAATGTGTTGCTGCTTTGACCTGTAGGAGGCACCGCTCAGTCCCACCGAGGAGGCTCAGAGACGCCTGATGAGGATCTTCAGTGCCCCTGTAAAACACCCTGCTGTCCATCTGCATATTATTGATGTCTTGTTTTGGCTTGATGTCTGTCTTTGCTCCCCCCTCCCCCATTCGAATCTTTTGAGAGATTTAAAGGGATAGTTACCACCATATAAACTGTATGACAAAATAGCATTGCAGACAAATTGATCTGCTCTCATGCTATATAATCTTAAATCCATACACTACCCATCTAACCACTCTGTATAAAATGCTAAGAACTAATTGTCCGAGCACCACCAAAGCCCCATGCAATGGAAACCATTCTTTTCTTTAAAGACAGTGAATACTTTTGGTGACCTCCTGCTATATATGTCAAAAAAACCATCACAACCTTAAGCAATTATGATTCTCTGCTGCCCATATTGAATACATGGGATTGAGACAGTAAAACATTTGTTGTGGCCTCAGTCTCAGCCAAATCAACACTGCTGCCCCCCTCTCCCCTCTAAAAAAAATCAGCATTATGAGCTTCACCCAATTGGTTCTACTGTTGTTGTATTGTTTTGTAATATGTTTATTTGCTTGTAGAACCTCAGCCTCCAACAATGATTGCTCCCCTGGGCTGTTAACATTAGTCACCATGCATAACATACTTAGTTTATTGGTGTATATTTACAGACACAGCAGAGGAAAGTATTAGCAGGGTGTCTGATGCCCTCCTGACTGTGGCAGAACAGTTGGTCTACCAGTTCTGACTTATGACTAAGTGAAATATTATCCCCTCTGCTGGTGTCCTGGTTCCAATGCTCAAACCCTTACTTCAGTAACTCTGTTTTCTGGCTTTCGTCATGCACTTGTATTGCTTACTTACTTACCCTCTTACTTATCAGCTAACTATAGCTGCTCTCGAAGTCGAATCTCAGTTTATAGATTATAGTTACTCACGTCACTGCACCGAAATTATATTTCACGTTCACACACTCTTATATTTACTCTCATACGCAGCGAAATGCTCGCACTGTAGGCTGTTGTAAAGGAGAGCAGCGCTGCAACACTAGCAGGCTGAGGCAGACAGGACATTCCTTTACATTGCAGTAAAGGAAGGATTGGATTTTTGTCTGCTTTATTTTTGTCAATACCGATCCTTTAAGATATGCCCGGATCTGCCCCGATACCGATCCTTAGGATCGGCTTGGGACATGACTAATGCACAGTAGTTGTTTAATTGTCAAAAAACATTAAAATAAATTCTCTTTTCATAATAGCAACATCAAAGATCAACAGCAGGCTTAAGGCATCACACTTTGATCAAATATCATTGTGTCTGTCTTTAAATGCTGAAAAAGTACAGGCACAAAGATCCATATTGAAGGGTTCAACAGGGGAATATACCAGAATCTACATAAGAGTCTGTCTTTGCCCCTTCACCGTCCAGTAGTAAAATTCTTACTGGGGTACAAGTACTTGTAACATAAATTATTGTCATCACCCTCCACTAACCAAATTGATTTCCACAGACCCGCTGGGTGATAGCTTGGTACTTAGCCATCTAGTGATGATTGATTCTTTTCAATTTACAGCTCCACTCTGGCTCTGCTCTTCAGCTTTATAGCACATTCCCTTTCTAGTAACATCTTACTAATGTGTCACTCTGACATTTAACAATAACTGTATTCTTTTGAACTGATCTGCACTTCCAAAAAACACTGCCATTTTTTCGCTCTATATGAATCATTTTCACCCCATGGCTACTCATTGCAAAGCCATTTTCATTTTTCCATTACCCTATTTTAAGTTTCCATGTTCTTTTTTTTTCTTTTATGCACTGCATTTTCTTCATCCAAAGTTCCCATGTTGACCTTGTCTTCTTCTTTGTCCCGTTGTTCCCCTCATTCTCTTTCTTTCTCTCCTTGTCTTACTCACACTGCTTTTGCTGGCTGTCATTGTCTCTCTGTGGCTGCTTTGTGGCTCAGCTGGAGTCAGCAGTCAGTGCTTCGTCTTCTGTCCAAGCACCTGCCCCTGCAGCCCAGCGGCCCCAGGGCCCCCTTCAGGTACTGAAGCTCTCCAGCCCTTCTCTGGCCCTCCTGGCTGGAATTTGTACTTGTGTGGCTTGTCGAAGTGTAAGGGCTGGAATCCGTACAACTAACCTTTTCCCCATTTCCCTTTTCTGTAGTGTCTCCAGTATCTGTATATCAATATGCAAAAAGCTGACGGGCTATAAGATTTAATCAGTGTCTACACCTGATATAATGGATAAGATATGTATGATGTTTTATTGTTAGCCTCACTGTGATTATAATCCTGGTAGGGGAAGTGTAGGAGTATGTAACTGCTGAGATCTTTCATTTGAATGTTGTTACCTAATATGCCAAACGAAGAGGGAAAAAAAAAATCCACACATTGTGGGATTAAGAGCAGTTACCATTGGAAGTCTGCTGGGTGGAGTGACTGCAAAGCAAAACAACAACTCCTGGCTGACTCATGGATGTATTGGTAATAACCTTGTTGGGTAACAATGCTTAAATAAGGTAACCTTTAGAGTTTTTAGAAGATGTATTTTTTTTCACTTTTGGCAGAGCTAGACGAGCAGCTCCCCCCCTTTGCTTCCAGTCTTTGTGCTAAATTAGGATAAAGATGTCCTGAACTTCTGCTCATACTGGAAACACAGAGATGAAGTTGGCAGTTCTTTACACATATGATGGTGGAGTTTTCAACAAACCCAAACCCATTGTTGACCCCTAAAGTCTACTCTCTAAACAGTCACCGAGTTTTTGTCTCCTGATATTTTACACACGCCATATAGTGTAAGTTATTCGGTCAAAAGCTCTTTGGCAGTTCTGTCCTTGTTTTGTCATCGCCATGAGCTGCAGTCTGTAACACAATGGCATGATGTAACTGTTTCTCGATGCATTAGGCTGATAGAAGCAACCTGCATGGGCTTTGTATCTTTCGTATTAAAGATTGCTACGGTGAAGGAGCGGTACGTTGTCATATATGCATGCGTGGTGTTTCCACTCTCGAAGTAGTATCGAGTGTGAGTGTTGTGTGGCTAATCATTACTTTCAGGTGCTCCCAGCACACTGTTTTTTGTCATGATGAATCTTTGTTCAGGACTCCAACTCTTTCTTATTGTTATGCAACCATTTATTCCATGAATCTGTAAACATTTCACCAGTGAAAGTGTAATATTAAAGCAGATCTACCATAAAGCCAATAAGTGGATTATAACACATCCTTTCATAGATGATCATGCTGGTAGACTAAACTGGATTTCTCTCTCTCAGGTATGCTGGATAAATATGACAAACAGATGATCTTCCATTTATCTGTGTGCTCATCTATTATATCTTAATTGTCTGTGTGTGTAATTGTATAACGCTATTGGTTGCTCATATATAACTGTGACCTTTGACCTCTTCATGCTGGCCTAATCACCAGGGATCAGTGGAAGAGGACCCTGTGGCCCTCCTTCAAGCATCTCATGCTGCAGCTAAGCAATCCCAGGTCTGGCCTGCACTGTGCCTGAGTGTAATTCACCACAAACTCGTCCCATGATCATCCTGCACTGTGGAGTGTTGTGCTGTGTTGTGCTCTCTACCTTTGCTTGCGAGGCGCAGTGTGTCTTGTGTCACTTTTCCCATTAAAATGATGTGAAATTTAAGTAGCTATCAGTAGTTATGACTGTTTTTGGGATTTAGATCGAAAAATATCTCACTTTTCTTTACTGTTGATCGCTTATTAAATGCGTGTCTATTATTTTAGTTTTATTGTTGTTGTGTTCCTTCATCACTTTTGTCCCCTTTGTGTTCACTGAACCGAGGTAATCCCTGGCACTTTGCTTACCAGGGTTGCCTTTGATTCCCCTTCACACGCCCCTGAGCCTTGTTATATTGACGTCTGCCTGGTTTGAAGTTTCTCACACACAAACATGCCCACACACATTCTCACACACCACCCTGAAGGAGCATGCATTGCTCAGTGGACCGTGAGACCTTTGAGTCCACTTTCATCCACTGCATGGTCATCATCTTGACAAGCTTTTTCTTCAGCATGTGCTGGTATCAGACTGGAAACACTGGCGGTTTCAGAAAGACTCAGTGTGACTATGAGTGGTCCAATGATGTGGCTTGACAATAATAATTTATAGTAATTTTTCTCCTTGTCCTTTCCGTCCACCAGGTGAAGACAGAGGAACAGATCATAGCGGAGCAGGCCTGGTATGGATCAGAGAAAGTCTGGCTGGTCCACAAAGATGGCTTTTCCCTGGGTGAGATGGATTCTTTGGCTTTTTTGCACACATATCACCATTTCCTTCTTAAACGTTTCAAATTTCAAACCTTTTTGTGGGCAATTTTGCTCTTACTGTTAAAAATTTGGGTGCCTTTTAAAAAAACAGTAAAAAAAATGTTTTGTGTGTAATAAAATAATTTATAAATGTATTTATATTTAAATTTATTTTGTGTGAGTTTCTAACACAATTCAAAGGGATAGGTTTCAGCAATAATAAACTATAAAACCATACATATTCACTGATATTCTTACACAGTATATGAATTGGGAAGGAGTAACAAATCAGAGAAATAAAAGTAGGAAACAATAAGAAAGAAATAGAAAATGGGAGCAGATCCAAATACATTTACCACCTTTCTGGTGACTGGAAAAAATGTTGTGTCTGATGTTTTGCTGGCAAAATCTCTTCTGATTGTAAGTGGCATGAGAAGCTGTGGTGCCATCCATCAGATATCAGATGTTTTTTTCTCTCAGAAGAGAAAAAAGGTTGTGTGGTCTCTTGTGGTTGTTAAGTGGCTCTGGTACCATCCATCTGGTGGTCTGCAGCTTCAAAGTTTTAAACATAAAAGTTATAAACTTCTCCTGCTTTGGTTTTGTTCTTTTAATCAGCTGGTTAAGATAAACAGATGAGCATGAATACTTCAGCAGGCTACTAGCTATCAGTCTTTCCTCTTCACAGCCACCGTGGTGAAGACAGAGGCTGGCTCCCTGCCAGAGGGCAAGGTGAAAATCAAACTGGAGCATGATGGGACAACACTGGACGTGGACGAAGACGACATAGAAAAGGTGAGTGGGAGATGGCTACAAGTGGTTAATGGGAGTGCACTCAAGGAATATCTTCCGATTCAGCAGCTCCTATGTACAGTTTGATACACACTGTTCATTTAAGCCACTTTAATGCTTTTATAGTATAATATTTTTATGAATATATATAAATATATTATATAAGAGAGAAGGGAAGAGTCCTCTTTACAACAGTAGGATAAAAGCTACGGGCATGCAAAATGCTGTTCAACTAACAAGTATTGTGTGTGTGTGTGTGTATGATATAGTATATCTGCTTTGTCTGTGCCAGAGAGCTCCATTGTTGTCCAAAAACACAATGAGCTACACCATTGTTTTGCATAACATGTTCCTTCATTACCATGAACACACACTGAAGTTTATTTTTTCAATCCCACATACGCCATCCTGCTGCCAGAAATACTCACTAGAGCAACAATTGTGGATTAAACCGCAGTTGAAAATAGTCCCCAACAAATGCACTATTTCCTCCTGTTGAGTAACGTTTGCTAAAAACTTCAGTGTCCAGATGTTTTAGAAAATTACTGAACCTTTTTTAGAAATGAAACTATAAATTTGTGAGTTGTTTTTAAATATTTACGTCTTCATTAGGAACCAGTGGGCTTGGGGCTGAGACCCACAGACAGGGTAGATAAATCAGAAAGTATTGAGAGATTGACTAACACATTGTTGGTTTGGGTCTGCATGTGGGATTTGTTGACAATGCACAATAATGCACAATGTTATAGAAAAATTCTGTCTACTTTAGGTTCTTGAAATGAAGCTGAAATCAATGTGTGAATACAAGTTTACAGAGTACATGAAAATCATACAGCAATCAAGCGGTAGAGAAGTTTCTGTCTTACAACATTTTCCATCCGTCTTTATACCAAATAACAAAGACTCCCGTACCTCATGTATCAAATTGATTTTTTTGATAACAAAGTCTCCTTTCTCATACCTGATTTTGGCTGGTTGCTGCATACACAAGTTCAAGGTTGAGATAATAATGTCTGTCTCGGCAGGACAAAGCAAGTGTGTTCTCACATAATAGGCACTCTCTTAACACAAGGCAAGCATATGTATTTCACACAACAGTCGTTCAGTGATATTCTGCTCTTTAAAACAATAAGCTATTGGTACCTTTCAATTAACTGTTACAACATGAACCTTTAGCTGTTACAACAGTTTATTCCCCTACAACCCTTAAAACTCCCTCCTTTCAAGCGGAGATGTGGTGGAGATGATCAGGTACTCTAGAGACTCATCAAATTAATGTTGTGTCCTTTGAAAACAATTATTATTATAGTGTTTTTTTTAAATAAACTGATTGTCCAAATAGCCCAAAAATAAACCAGCATATAACTGATTAAAGAATGACAAACTTGGAGGCAATTTGGTGATAAGAAAGAGAAGGACTTTATTTGCATCAGCCAGTTGCCTATGAGGTTTTCCCAGTAGCTCCCAACACTCCTCCATACTGATACCCCTGGCTTGACCCTCAAGTGTTTGAACCCAGATGCAGTCTTATCCATGGATCATCTTACAGTATCACTGGACCTTAGACTAGCTCCTGTTTCAACTAATAGTCCAGGGGTTAAAAATGATGTATCTATCTGTTGAATGCTGTCATCGTCATCTCTCTCTTGTGTAGGCCAACCCTCCATCATACGACCGATCAGAGGACCTGGCTTCACTGCTTTATCTGAATGAATCCAGTGTGATGCACTGCCTGAGGCAGCGCTATGGAGGCAATCTCAACCACACCTACACTGGACCAAACATGATAGTCATCAACCCCCTTAGCACACCCTCCATGTACTCTGAGAAGGTAAGCTTTAGACTGACAACAGGGGCCAGTTGATATTGCTGTTACAGTATTTGGGTGTCCATGTCGTGTAAAAAACACAAGCAGTCTGTACATTTTTAGCTGGAAAAATTCAAGCCGAAAAACTTCAGATTTGCGTTCTTAAAATAAACTTCTTCTTCAGCTCTTGTGGGTTCATTAGATAAGTTGCTCTCAGCAAAGGGAAAACATGAAAATGCGTAAATTATGTTGAAAGAACAATATTATTCAGGCAGTTTACAGTACAGTGTTATGTGATTTTAAATTTCCCAAGTTTTCTGAGAACTGCAGCAGACCATCTGTCAAGCTTGATGATTGTCACAAATATTGAATAACTGCCAGAAATGTTGGGTTGGCAGCACTGTGGCTGTGGCTCTTATTTCAATGCCTCTCTGCTTTTGTGTTTGTCCTTTTGTGCTCCTCCCCTGCTATGTGTATCTTCTTCCCCTCCCTTTCTTCCTCCCCCATCAGGTGATGCACATGTTCAAAGGGTGTCGGCGCGAGGACTCGGCTCCTCATATCTACTCCGTGGCCCAGTCGGCCTACCGCAACCTGCTCACCACCCGGCAGGATCAGTCCATCGTGCTGCTGGGCAAGTCCGGCAGCGGCAAGACCACCAACTGCCAGCACTTGGTGCAGTACCTGGTCTCCATCGCCGGGAGCACGGGCAAAATCTTCTCTGGTGAGCCTGCAGACAGAAAATAGCGCAGAGTCATCACAAAAATACTTGTATAGATTCAGTTGTTAGCATCATGGTTGTCTCTGACGTAATTTATAACAGGTTCTACGTGCTGGAAAATTTGTAGAGGGCAGAACAGAATTCTGGATTCTCAATAAAATGTTGATAGCCAGTTTGCAAAAGTTTACACTGATCCCATGGAACAAATGATGAGATACATTTTTTGTTTTTTCATTTTTTTTTGGTGACACAGCTGAGAAGTGGCAGGCGGTCTACACCATCCTGGAGGCTTTCGGCAACAGCTCCACCTCTATGAACACTAACGCCAGCCGGTTCTCCCACGTAGTGTCCCTCGACTTTGACCAGGCTGGACAGGTGGCCTCCGCCTCCATCCAGGTAACGTACGCACACATGCACCGATATAATATAAACAAAATATAAACTAAAACTAACCAGGTTAGCAGAATAAAATTGATGCTGTCTAAGCACTCAAATCCACTCACACTTCCACTTGCTGTACCAAGTGTATCCATAGCAGAACTGTCTGACTCATGTCGTCTCTTCCTGCTTAGACGATGCTGCTGGAGAAACAGAGGGTGAGCAGACGACCTGAGTCAGAGTCCACCTTCAACGTCTTTTACTACATGATGGCTGGAGCCGACAGCAGCTTGAGGTGACTCCTCTGTTTCTTGATTTTGGTTTTTAAATTTGTCTCCAATTTCAGGAAAATGTGTTGAGATGATTATAGTTCTGATTTGAGCATCACAACCAAGTTGGACCAAGTTTGTTCTGGTCATTGCAGGCCAGTTGGTGTTGACAGTCAGGAGATAAAGTCACACAGTGTGTTGTGGCCAGTGGTTCTAATTGTTAGTTTATCCAGTTCCTGCCTGTTGTGTAAGCTGTTTTTGTTTTTTTGATCAAGCTCACCTCACTTGCGGGATTTCGGGCTGCTTTTAGTGATGCAACTGTGTCAGAAATCACTCCTTCGTTCACCCTTCACTATTCACTGCATAATGAACATTAAATAGTTTACTCTCAATGAGATTTCAGCTTCTGAAATATTATCACATTATATCACAAATAACAGGTAGTGTGGGATAAACTAAATCAAAAGACAGTGTTGTTGAAACTCCTGTGACATTGAAAACAACATCCAGAGGCTTTTCACTGGCACAGAGGCACTTGCTGATCCCAACGTCTTACCTCTCTCCCAGAACGGAGCTGCACTTAAACCACCTGGCTGAAAACAGTGCTTTTGGGATCCTACCACAGTCTAAGGTAATCACACTAGATGGTTTAACTTAATGTGTCAGTTTTTAGAGTTTCATTTAATGTTTTCTTTGGTTTTTGCTGAGCCCTGTATTTTAGTCCAACTGATACAGGATTTTTGAGGCCGATACAGATATTGATATTTGAGAGTTTAAAAAAACAGATAAAGATATACAGTATATATAGAGAGAGATTTCACCTTCCTCGCAGGGGCCAGTTAAGTGTGATTTGATCTTATCTTCTCCAGCCTGAGGACAAGCAGAGAGCCTCGCAGCAGTTCACCAAGCTGCAGGCAGCCATGAAGGTGCTGGGCATCTCTGGTGAAGAGCAGAAGGCCCTATGGCTCATCCTGGGGGCCGTTTACCACTTGGGGGCTGCAGGAGCCACTAAAGGTAGGAATTCCCAACTCACTGACTGTAAATACATCAAATCTTGAGTTCATCACGTCTCTGTGTTGTCTCACTGCTCCACAGCAACACCGTAGCATTAACTATCTAGACATTTTGGAGGGTGAGAGGTCAAACCAGAAAAAGGCACATTGAGATTGGGCCTGACATACCCAGAAAGGAACACAAAAATTCTTACACAAAAATATTTCTTAATCCTTCAGAGGACCTGAAGGCCAGGCTGGACCGGCTCCTCCTCCTCAGATGAAACAATTTTGTTGTGCGTGTTCTCACCTTGTAATAGCAAACAAGACCAGTGACATCACATGTCATCTCCTTTGTCTTTCTCCAAAACATATCCCAGAAGCAGTGGTGAACCTCACCTCCTGTTTTAATTTCCTGTATTGGTCCATGTTCAGTATAACTTGATGTGATGTCACTATATCTCACAGTGTCATGTCCCCTTTCATTAAATCACCCAGTGTGGTATTTTCCACGGAAGGGAAAAACCAAAAGCACTGTAAAATCCATTTACTCTTATTATGCAAGTCATTTTATTAGAAAAACAGTTCAAAAATATTGATCATTAGTGCTCACTTCACCATTCATTAGACGGACTATTTTAAAAATCCTTCAGTTCAGTGCTCAACACCAGGGTTAGAATCGGCCAGTTCTCAGTACAGTCCAGTATTTGCTGAGGGAGACTCAATAATATGAACATCTGTAAAACATAATGTCATGCAATGTAATAGCCATGCAATAAATAGTACTTTTGTGAAGAGTGTAATGTTAATTTTTGTTGAGACTATTTAATCCACCAAGAGGACAGAACATTAACAATTTGCATTATTGTAACACAGTCCAGTGTGACACCACCACTAACTACAGCGTCATCAATAGAGACAGAGACCATAGAAATGAATAAACATGGCTCTGACACCGTGTCAACAGCCAGACATTACAAGCTTCACATATAATTTTATACCTAGTGGGCAGTGTAAAATCTAGAGCAGTGTAACCAAGACAAAAGCAGGACTTGTTGCCTTAATGTGCTACTGTTTGTAATTTCAGGTTTTTTACATCATAAATACAACTCAGTGCGTTTTCAAGTCACCTACATTTTGGTGGAGGGGCAAAGTTAGTTCTTACTCCTCCTTTCTTATTCTCATATCTTTCTCTGAACATTTTCACATTTATTCATTTTACCCAGCAAATTGCTTCTTTGCCCTGCCAACCATGTATTCATTTCCCTCCCCCCATTACTTCAACATTAATGGCAACATGGCCCTGCTCAAAATACCATAAACTGTACAGAATTAGATGCAAATCCTTTTGACACAAGTAAAAAATCAGATTGGAGTTGACTTTCTACCAACTGCCACTAGGTGTCAGGCTTTACATTTGAATGCACACACTCTCAGTAGGCAGCATGCTGACTGGAACAACAACCAGGACTTTATGGTTTTTCCATTAGATGCTGTTTAACCTCACACTGATTTTTCAGTTTGTAGTGTGGAGAATGCTGGCAAACCTAAAGGGTCACCCAAACTACAAAAACATTTCATTTTCTCACTCTAGTGGTATCTAACCATGCAGATAGTTTGGGTTTTATTTGTCCAGGTTATGAAATATCTCTCTGAGATTTCTGAGAAGTCTTTCCACCAGATGTAGGAACCTGGCTGCTGGCATTTGCTCCCATTCCAGGTCCAACACTGATGTTTGCGCGATAAGGCCTGGCTCGCAGTCTGCGTACCAGTTCACCCCAAGGGTCAGTGGGTCAGGGCTCTATGCAGTGCAGTCAAGTTGTTCCACACCAAACTGGGAAAACCATTTCTTTATGGACCTGACTTTGTGCATGGGGGCCAAACTAAGACCAAACCAAGAAAAACAGACCCAAACCAAAAGTACGCAGAAGTATGTGGACAGGGTTGTCTGCATACCTCTGGCTGTATTGTGTGTCTGCATGGCTAGATTTAGCTAGAGGTAAGTGTTCATCTGTAATTTGGATGAACCAACCCTTAATGATTTTACCACCCTAAATCTATCCTGCCTTAATTCTTTTCTTCATTCCAATTTCTTTTCTAAAGAATTAATGAAGCTTACCTCATGTCTAATTTTCCCATGTTTGGAAGCGTGGCCTTGTCACTTGCTGAAGGATATCAAACACCTCTTGTGAATAAACATAACATGAATATCCTTGGACACATTATATCTTCCACTGAGTAATAACTGATTGACAGTGTTAATCCAGGTGTAGAAGTCTTATGGCAATCATGTACAACCTCTGTTATTATGGCGAGGGACACAAACTGACCCCATACATATACAGTATATACACATTTGTATATGTATATCTGTAATATATTGGCATAGCAAATGAAATAAGTAAAAGAAAATTACTACAGGTCACCCGGGGTCCCTTCTTCTCTGTCAGCACACACACACTCTCTTTGGGAAATTGTGTCAGGCAGAGTTTGGAATTTCAACTTACATTTTCTCTTATTTAGAAACTACGATCAGTTCACTTATTATACAAATGTTGTACTGTGTTTATCTCTGCAAAGAGTCGAAACACATGGGCTGAATCTTTTCCAGATTGAACAGATTTGTGTAAACAGTCCCTGTTGGTTCAGTTTCTGTGGTTGCTGCATCAAAATCAGCATGTTGAAACAAAGCTTTCTATTTTTACTATATTGCTAACTATAAATCCCATATTGATTAGTGTACATTCAATTTTGCATTACAAACTCAGCTCTTTTGTTTCTTTGTTTCCTGTATGAGTTCTTGATGATTAAGTCCAGTAATTTATTAAATTGCGTCAGTCACCAATGAAAGCAGTGTATGAACGTGTGGTGAACATGGAGGTGTTGACGGTGCAAACCAAAAGAAAGTGATGCTGGATGGATGTCAGCTGTAGGACGAGGGAGACGGGAACAAGCATATGGGCCAGCTTATATAGCCCAACCAAGACGACCCTCCACTGTCAATCAATTGTCTATTGAGGTTGGTCAGGACTTTCAAGACAGTGGGAGGGATATCATACCATGGAAGTGTAAATGATCAAACTTTCCATGATTCTGTGCACCTCTAGGACCTCTCATCCACAATGATGACAAAACAATCTTAACTCAAGGTCCATTTACTTCACTACTGATGAGACCCGTATGATATGGTTGAAAGTTCCTAAAAAAAGCGAGTAAGTGGACCTTGACTTGAGATTGTTTAGTCGAATGTTTGATTTTGAAAAACAAGATGCACTGGAAGTTGGAGCGCCTTGGAGACACGTCTGACGTAGGAGATTACCAGTATCCCTGGGTTTCCCACAGAAAATGGTTCAGCTGAGGTGGTAAGCCACCCAGATCCTGATGCATCTCATCACAAAGTCAGTTTAGTTAGTAAATTGTAGCACTAATAGCGATTAAGGATATTAAAATACAATAATTCTGAAAATTCATACTGGCATTAATACAAATGACGGGATAAATTGAACCATAAATAAATGCCATGAACACAGCAATGATGAATGAATGAGGACCATTTTATATGAGATAGCACAGTGAAATGATATCTTAGCAAGATGTATTAACTGGTGGAAACACAGGAGACCACTAAGTGGATAAAACTTAAACATTGATCAGTGAAATCATCTTAATGCACCGTTCAGCCGCTGAGACGTTGTTGGGAAGCACAAGTGAAATATTTTACAATTCGTTACTAGATTGAAGGGAGATCCCACTCCTGACCTACTGTTTCTTTAACTGGCAATCTAGTGATCGAGAGCATCAACCCCAATAGAGGAAAAGTGAAGTTTCACATGGTGGTCATGCGTACTTACATTCCCTGTTTCATTAGCTATGAAACAAGATCAGACATCCCTTCTTTATCTTTTATGGATTATTGGGTTTATTTAATGTGTTCCTTTTAAGTTCAGGGTCTGTTGTCCCTGCATCAAAAATTGCATGTTAAAACAAAGCTTTGCATTCGTCCTATATTGTTAATTAAACATATCAAATAATGTACAGTTCAATTCTTCTTTGCAAACTCAGTTCCTTTATTCTTTGTTTCCTAAATTCAGAGACCTATGAATCTGCAGCTTACCTCCCGGAATGTGGGAGTATTAGAAGTTATCAAGACAGTGGAGAGCCGGTGCCATTTACAAACATCGTAAAGTGGCCCGTTGTCTCTTAACCTTCTTTTAGTGTCATCCTTGAGTCCTGGAAGGGCCTGTTTCATGACCCAGATGTCATGTGAACAATGAAGTCAGGAAAGGTTCACTCCTTTCTCAATGACAGATGTAAACATTTTTCATCATCAGCCTCCTTATCACGCTACAAGATCATAGCCTAAAGTATAACCACACTAAATACAGTGGCTTTAGCTGTGAAGTAGTGCCTTTGGTCTTTCCCCTAATGGTTATTCTATATAATTTTATGGATCATTTAAGTGTATTTATTTTTTATGACGTTCCAACGAGAGCGCAACATGAAACTGGGTGCAGGGAGGGAGAAGGTAGTAGACAAACATACACACACAACGACTTCTTTCATTATTTTGTTGAATAATATTTGCTCCGGGGTTTGTGTCTCTCTGACTGAAATAATCAGCAGACCTCGTTATAGATTAGATGTGTAGTTTTTGCACCCCGCATCAACATAACAACAGTCTTAGGATAAAAAATATCACTATACTGTATATATATAATGACAGTACAACAATTCTGAGATAGATTTTGAAAGTCTTCAGTCTGCACTGGCTGTTTTTCCTTAGAGGACATTCTTTCAGTTGAGTCTATCGTCTCGTCTGGGGAAACCCTCTGGAGGACCCCTGGCAGTTCATTTACTGTCCACTGATATAAAACAGAGACTTGTGGTTCCAACAGTGACATGTTTCATTTCTCAGCTTACCCTTCCAAAGCATGATGGTGTGTTTTCAGTGTTGTTTAATGCTAATGTTTATGTTTTCCTGTGACTGTGAATTGATAAATCTATGAAGTGTGTTGTCTCTAACCCTCTCTCTTTACTTGCATGTTTGCATGCTGCGCCTTATCAAACGCAGACGGAGATGAAGGTAATGGAAAAACAACACACAAGTTGTTGACTGTTTCTCAGTTAAAAACTTCATTTCAGAGCCTCTCTTGTTTGTTTTTTCTGTCTTAATGCCCTTTCCTTCCAGGCCTTAAGTCATTAGCATTTTTATTGTTTCTCCTCCTTTCCCCCTCCTCACTTCATCTTCTACGCTCTTGTGTTTTCGTGTTTGCCTTGTGACGATTTTCCCCTTTCCCTGTCTCACAATTTTCTGCTCCGTGAGATTAAAATACCAGGTGTCAGAACTTTGCTGTGCCTTTAAACTACTCTTTCTGATGCCTCCCCATGTCGGCCACATTCAACTCCTGAGCCGCTGTCACACTACAACACATTCTCAAAACCAAAGTGAAGCTTGTTCATTTTCACTTCTCTAGTTAGTTACTTGTACAGAACTTGTATTTCCCAGCTTACAGCGAGTATCCCCATGAAGTTTCTGCTTGGCGAGGGCTCCTGTTGATTCTGTGGCTCTGTGTCTAAGCTCTTTGATTGGCTGGCTGTGCAGGCTGTCATGTTGCCTTGGTTTGTTCTAACACATGGGCTTTGAATCGCCTCCAGACCAAATGGAGATGATGCACTCCTCATGCAGACATTCATGCAAACACAGACTGAGAGTCAGGATATGATCAACAGTGATTAGCAGTCTAAATCTGAGTTGTTAGGTTTGTTTTCAATGTGCTTTCCACCACATATCACGGAAAATACCATTGTTTTATTTTTTCAAATGGCAAACATATGATGTCTTTTCATGGCTACATCATTTGTTAGGGAGCTGTTTTCTCCTTAGCAAATTGGGGCCATTGCAAGAAACTGATTTTAAAAAATGATCTCAAAAACAAAACAGCAGAGGTCGATATCTAGACTTTTAGTACCTAGTATACATGTTAACCTCCCAAAACTGGATCCTGCCCTTCTCATAATGCAACTGGATCACATGTTTTGTTAGAACTGTTTTGTAAATGCCCACATCTTTCAAACTCCACACCTCCAGTTTGTAACGCAGTCTTTCTGTTGTAAATTTGTAGTCTCCAAGCCCGGACTGACGTTACTTGAGTAATTTTCTCAGACTTCACAAAACTCCACCAGAGTGAGAGATAACAATATAGAACTGTTTTCACAGGCTGAATAGTAGTTCTCATGACTAGTAGATTGACTTTGACACCAGAGACAACAAAAAGTCAAAAGGTTTATGGGAGGAGCCCCAATTTTGCCAACGAAGTGCAACACAGAATACAACAATTAATTAATCAAATTAACAAAGTACAGAATCTATTTTATCTTAGCAAGGTTACCTGAAGTAACATTGAGCCCCATAATTAAAGTGGAATTGGACATAATAGGGTCAGCAAATTGTAAGTGCTTTCTTTTAAAGGAATGAGAATTACTTTCTGAAATAAAGGATGTGTGTAGATAATTAATGGGATTCATTTGTCAGTCATCTATTTTACTTTGTTTAAAATAAAATGCTCAAAATGTGTGTTAAATTTTCAGTATCAATCCACAGTTGAGTATGAAAGTGTAGGTGCCTGCTTTGCGTGGGCTGGGCGTCCTAATGGGCTGTAGGTGAAACAGCGAGATGTTGGGTACAACTGCCTCCACGTCCACAAGTTAAAATGATGTTCATGTGATCAACAAAGATCTAAATTCCAGCACTGCTGACTGAGACATCCATCAGATCTCTATTTAATAACCATGAAGTCATCTGACAAAATAAACTATAAAGGTTTATGACATCACTTGTACTGTGTGATCACATAGAAGTGTCAGTGGCAATCAGTGTGCGTCATAACACATCATGAGCACACATCAGAGATCAGATCTCCTCTGTGAAGATACAGAACAGATAAGATAAGATAAACCTTTATTGATCCCCAGCGGGGAAATTTGGCTGTTGCAGCAGTACAGGACAGAAATAAATACAGATAAGTATAGAAGTAACAAAATAAATAATGTAAGGTACATAAACTAAAATAAGAGTAGAATGAAAAATACACTACACACGAGCATTTGGTGACATGGTAATGGCATGGTAAAGTGAAGAGGTGCAGTTAAAGTGACAGTGGTGTATTAATAGCAGCAGAGTCAACAGGTCTATGTAAACAGTGTACACCAGCCTAAAATATGATATAATTAAGTAATGGTACTTAGTGTTTGTATTAATAAATAGAATATAGTGCAAGATTGAAAGTAACATATTAAAATAATATAGCATAATGTGGCACATTATGATATAATATGGGATATGAGAAATAGTATAAGGTGAAGTGTAGTGATATAGTACAACAATATAATATAGTATATAGTAAAACATAGTGAATGATATAACATAATATGTAGCATAATACAGCAATGTAACATAGATTAGAGTATCAAATATAATATGGTATCTTATGGTACAGTATAATATATAACAAAAATATGTCAACAAACATGGTGAGGTGTATAATCAGTCCAGCAGAGAGACAATAGACACTGTGGAGTATAAGCTCTGGATAAAGTGGTCTTCCTCAAGCCATCCCTCAGACCTTCCCTACAGGCAGCAGTTAACATTTCCAAGACAGAAGACAGGTTACATGTGTGAACGCGAGTTTCTTTTTCTCTGATGGTGCCGACACATGCGGTTTTTCCCCATGAATAAACAATGTTTGATATTTCCCACTCATTTGTAGTACACTCCTCTATACATGGATGCTATCTGATGGCATGATGTACAGCACAGACACAGAAAATCTGCTTGTTGTTTGAAAAGTTGTAAAAGGAACTAAATGTCGATGGAAAAACTCAACCTCAGTATGAATCTTAACACCTTAGCAGTCAATTTTCAGAACTCCTTTTCCCACATCCAGACAAAATACCTTCCCCTCCTGGTAGCAACAGAGACAAAATATCTCTTTTGGATATACAGACCTGCCATGAGAAACGCTTATCAGGTTTGAGGCTAAGCTTAAGATTGATTCTGTATTTGTACTTTTACAGTGCCTTTTCAGTTCATGTTAGCTATAGCTCAGAAAAAAAAAGCAAAAGCACTATGCCGCTGGACAGAAACTACTCAAAGGTTTTCTGATCTATCTCAATTCAATCATCTTTTTATCCTGTTCATCCTCCACTCTCTTTATCTGTCTATACCTGACACCTTCATTATTTTTCTTCCTCATGTCCTTATTGCTTATTTTTTTGTGTTTTAAACACATTTTTACTGTCTTTGTAGCGGGACGCAGGCAGTTTGCCCGTCATGAATGGGCCCAGAAGGCGGCCTACCTGCTGGGATGTACCTTAGAGGAGCTGTCCTCTGCTATCTTTAAGCACCAGGCCAAAGGATTGCAGCACTCCACCTCATTCAGAGGAGGATCGGATGAGAACAGCCAAGGTGACAGCTCAGGTAAAAACCCAAACCACAGAGTTGTGAATCTCTTTTGTAAGATCCTGTGCACACTGATGTAAGAAATCTGATGGAGTCAGTTATGATTGTCCTACTCCTGATATGATGGACAGTTTAGAGAAGTGCAGTTTAATTGATATCGTATTTACCGTACCATTGATAATACTGACTTGCTTGTATGTAGGAAGCTCTTGCCCTGATAAGATATAGTCTAAAATTAGGATTTAAATCAGGAAATGTCCTGTAAAAAACCAGCCACTAAGAATGTGACCAAACATTTGATGTAGCTTTTTGTAATTGAGAGTTTTCTGTACTCGCACACATTTCGGTTATAGCTGAAGGAGCTTTGAGGTTTGATAGTCATCCCTAAGTGGGTGTTTTCCAGGTTTGTTTTCCAGGTTTCAAAAGTTGTCTCGAAGAGTTAATTCCTTGGAGGAAAACACTATCCCAATTAATTTTTTGCTTGAAAAGAGTACAAATATACCCCTAACACACCTGTACTGGCCCTGAACGATCAGTTGTAGACTGGGAGTCTTTGATTAGAAGTCATTTCGTTTCAAGTTAATTTGACGTTCTTCATCTTGGCTCTGACTCTGCTCTGTTGTCTCTTCATATCACTCAGGCTCTAAGGTCACAGCTCTGGAGTGTTTAGAGGCCATGGCATCCGGACTCTACTCGGAGCTCTTCACTCTTGTCATCTCCCTCATTAACAGGTTAGACCTCACAATATGTACCTCCAGATATACTTTATTATTTTGATCCCGTTGGGAGTTCTTTTTCATAAGTGTACTCGATGTAATTACCACACGTCTGTTTATCATTCCAGTGCTCACACTTCACATGACACTTTAGCTCCTTTCAGAGCTTAGACTTCAGCTGACAGTCAACTCCTTTCTTTGGTTACACTTAGCTACACCTCACTTCCTTTCAGTGCTTCTCATCAATTGATAGTTCTACTTCTTTCTGTGAACTTCATTCATGCTTACACTTTACCTTTCAGAGTTTACACTTCAACTCACTTTAGTGCCTTTCCCCATTTCTTTCATCCTTTTTTTTTTCCAAATTGAAAAAAACTTCAACTTGTACTCCTTCAGCTGTTCTAGTGGTGCACAATTGGTTGCACCCTTTTGAAACCACATTTTTTGTATTACAAAACAAATTTAAAAAAAAAAAGTGGAATAAATTCAGAATGTGCATGAAAACAGAGTTGCAGAGCTGGACAGAGCTGTAACTTGCAAATTTCCTGAACCCAATGAAAAACATGCTCAATAGGTGTCACACAGAGATAGAAAACCTTGACGTGAACATAGTACAAATATCTACCTGTGAAATTAAACCACTGAATGTGATATTACAGCCAGTGAAAAGTAACAAAAATGAGCTATTTTCAAAAAAAATATTAAATTATGGAGTAATACTACATCTTTATTTTATATATATGTATATCTGCAATGAATTTTAACACTTTCCCATAAAACAGTTTCAAGGAAATTAAAATAATCCTCCTTTGGGAAAATATCCAGTCAAAATATCTTAAAAAGTGTGTTTTTCAGCCCTGAAGCGATATTTAGCTGATCTGTGGCACTCAGTTTTTTATGCACCACATAACTTCTAGATGTGATAGAACTATATTGATACTACACTGAATCAAACTTTGGTTGCAAGAAAGTGAACACTAATGGAGATATAAATTTTTGAAATTTAAAGATTCTTCATTTGGGTAAAATATATTCATGTAAATAGTCATTGCTGAATGCTGTAGGATTTTGTAAGGTCCCATGAATTTAATAGAAGTTTTCATGTGATTTATTTCAAGAAAATCCATGACATGAACTGAGAGGTCCTAAGTGAGTTGGTATGGAATGACCCTTAGACAAAATCCAAAAAAACAACTAAGGCTAGAGGAGCATAGTTCTTATTTGAAGTACTGTGTCGTGTAGTAGTTGAACTTTAATAAAGCTCTTGGTTAGCATGTAGGGATTTTTTCTACCGTGTATGATATACACACAGTCTGCAGCTCTGTAGTATTGTTTGAATCTTCCTTCCAGGAGAATCTTTTATTCTGGCATGTGTCTTTGCAATAAACAATTAGTCTTGGCAGTGCTGCACAGGTGGCTGTGAAATCAATATGCTGTTTCACTTGTCTGCAGTTCATTTCAAATTGTACAGATTTTTCATGTGCCTTTGTCTCAATATGCTCTGCTGCAGTTTTTTGTAAACCCTGCACACATGGTGTTAGTCTCAGATGTTGTAATTTTGAAAGTTACCACATACATGTTTCTAGACTTGTGACTGTGTTCTGAAGAAATGCCTTCTGTGGCTGTGCAACATTTCCTCCTGCAATACATACACATATGATACATGTAATAATTCAGTAAATATTAGCTGAACATGATTTAGTGTAATTCAGTTAACCCATTCTATAGTATAGTTCATAAAAGGAACAATCGTACTGTATGATGCAGTCTAATAAAAACAACAGGACGACCTAGGGCTTGAAAAGTGACCAGACTCAATCCAACACATCTCTGAAACAGTCTCAAAACAATGCACAGGTGTTTCTGGTTCTTTATATGATCAGCAATTTATTAACTAATTAAGCATTACTAACCGTGCATATACATATTAATCTTTACAGTTAACACATCCTATGTGAATGTATACCAGACATTCTTATTCATTTATACTGATACAGTGGTCAGTACCAGAATACAAGATCACACACATTAAAACCAACCAAATAATGAAACCAACACAAAATGAAATAATGATGGAAGCAACAATTTTTTTATAGAAAACAAATGTATCAAAAAAAGAAAAAAGTGGAGCAATTAAACCAACAATGATAAGGGAAAATATTACTAATTAACATAGCAATCATATGCTATGGAATAAAAATAAATTGTGTTTTTCAGAATAAATCAGAGTCAAAGTGTGAGCTCGTTACATATATAGAACCATGATACGGTCAGAAAAGCCATTTCTTTGCATAAATGTTAGATATATGTATTATTCTCTCATAAGAAGCCAGTTTATTTATAAGCTGGTACCATACACACAAACGCCCTTCTCTTTCCACCTGTTGTATATTGATTTTCTGTTAAATATTAAGAACATGATACATTAAAGCTGAATCTGCTTTTCTCTGTTTTATAGTAAATTGTAAATTGAAATGTCTTTGGGTTTTGGACAGACATAACAAGCCATGTGCAGAAAGCTTCATCACTACAGCTTCATGATATATTTGTGTCCTTCAGGGCTCTGAAGTCCAGTCAACACTCTCTGTGCTCCCTGCTGATTGTGGACACTCCGGGTTTCCAGAACCCTCGCCTGGCTCAGCAGCAGCGTGGAGCCACGTTTGAGGAGCTCTGTCACAACTACACCCAGGAGAGGCTGCAGACCCTGTTCCATGAACGCACCTTCGTCCAGGAGCTGGAGAGATATAAGGAGGTGCTGCTGGGCCCGTAGAGCACGACACTTAGCAGTGGCATGGACAGAATGTACACATGTTAGCAGATTAGCATTTTTACTGTTCTAAGACTCTGAGGGGACAGAAATGATTCTTAATTAAATATAGTCAAATGTGCCTTTTGAAATGGTTAGTTCGTTCATACTACAACAAAGTTATATATTTAGTTTTATTTACTTGCTCACCTCTAATGGCATCTACCCATGCAGATAGTTTTGGTTTTACTTTATACTGCTCACGGCAGTGAAAAATTACATTTAGAAAGTCTGGATAATCCACAGAACACACTGTGTTCAACAGTTTTCTTCAGGACTATTACTACTTTTGGAAGTAGTTGCAATGAAAACTATTCACATCAAGGTCGGGGGATTATCCTGCATTCCATTCACCTCCATTGTTTTTGGTGGAAGCTGAAATCTCAGACAGTTATCTCAAAAACCTGGATGAATAAAACCAAAACTATCTGCATGGATAGATACCCCTAGAGACAACTGACTGTGTATATACAAGCAACTGAGCATCCTGACCTGCATATATACACAGAGACTCTTTCATGCATATTCATGTGCTGAGAGTGATGGTGCACTGTCTAAAGCAACTGCAGAGCACACACAGATCACTCCAACTTTTTAACATAGTCTTAGAAATCTCCACCCTTTCAGATAAAAAAAAAAAAATCAGAAACATTGCGCTAATTACAAACAAATGTACACTCACACAACTTAATCTACAGTCTAGTAATGGCTAATTTCATGATTGAACTGAATAGCTACAGTTGTTATTTATTATCTCCTGCCTGTCAATCTCCTGTAGGTTACTAACCTAAGTCTTTATCCCCTCCTGCGTCTAGGAAAACATAGAGTTTGCTTTAGATGACATAGAGTCCAGTACCTCACTGTCTGTAGCAGCTATTGACCAAGCCTCAACCCAAGCTCTGGTAAGCACAAGGAACCTCACTACACTCTCTCTGTTTCAGGCATCTCTGTGCATGTGATGCATGTGATGAGAAATGTGTGGTCTTGATAATAGCACATCTTAAGGTTGTGTTTGTGTTCAGTGAAACCTTGAGGTATTCAGGTCCAGATTCAAGGGCACTTTGTTTGGGCCTGAGATTTGAACTTATTCAGTGAGACATTAATGCAAATCAAGTTGTAACCTAAAGAGCACTCCAAAATACCACTGAGCAAATAGCTCCGTTCATCACCACTGGCAAGTGCAAATAGCAGCTTCAAGGCTAATCTAGCAAAACTGGCATCACTGTGTCCGAAAGCTTAATTGTGAGCAAGTTAAATGTGAAATTGACTTTTCTTTTTTTTTTCTAATTGGCAGACAATGTGCAACCTAAACTAGGAAATGAAATTGCAAATTGGACTTCTGTACTCAATTTTGAATATTCTGATTTTAGCTGGTTTCTAATGAAAATGAAATGGACATTTTTGATGGTCATTTTTATAATGGTCAATTTCAAAATGGTGGATTGATGAATTTCAGAGGCCCGGGAGAATCTTACACTTTAGGCAGTGCTCTTTTTGCATTATCGCAATGCTTCATTTTTAATCAAAATGTCAATTGGAACTTGTGTTTTAATATTTTCTATGAAGTACACTACAATCCAGTTGAAGTACACTGAATAAATACGCTTTTAACAAGCTCTACCTTCTATTAAGTGATGATCCCATTTTGAATATTTTCACTTGCATGTTATTTTACTGTTCACCTGCCAGGTGTTTGTTGTTTACAACTCGAGACATTTTGTCAAGTTAAGTCTTTACCCTTAAATAGAAACAAAAGCAGAAAATGCTGTGCCAGGCCTGTTGCCTCCATCCAATTAGTTTTTGGCGCTTCCTGATTATGGCTAATTTTTTTCTAATTTGCTCAATTTCCTTTTTTTCCGTCCTATATCAGCAATATTAATTGGAATCAAGTTTGTGATTTGTTTGCCTCTTGTTGCCTTGAAAGGGTCTTTCTCTCTCTTCTCGTCAGTTGGCTTCTTACTGCACAGCCCATTCAATTACTAGCGGTACAAATATGTGTGGCACCTGGCCTTTGTAGAAAATCTGAAGCATTGATATGTATTGGATTGAGCAAGTGGCAAGTGTTTTATTTCAAATGACCTATCAGTACGATTGTGTTGAAGTTGATTGTAAAAACCAAGGGTAAATATGCTACTATGTATGTGTGTGTGGAAACCACACAAGACTGCATAGTTTAAGCACCATTAGCAACAAAACCTTATAGGAAGGAGATCCAGGTAGATGGATGGGTCAACAGAGTTAAAGACCGTTTAACATTGACTTCTTTTAATGATGATAGCAATTGTTTTGTACCCGAACAAAGTAGTTCTTTTTGTAACCACGGTGATGAAGGTTCTCAAGCTTAATGGTTTTTGAAGGCACTGACAAATGATGACGCACTGTCGGTAGGAACGTTAGAAAATGCTCATATGTGTCTTTTTCGATGACGAGACTTCCCTAACTGTAACAAATTAGTTGTTTTGAACCAAAATCACAATCTTTGCTGACCAAATGGCTTTTGTTCCTAAACCAAGCCAAACCTTAATTATTGCGGTGGTGGATCAGGAAATGGTCACATTATTATTATTATTATTATTATTATTATTATTATTATTACTATTATTATTAGTATTATTATATTTTTGACTATTGTTCCCTAACATTAAGCAAGTAATTATTCTTTTAGGTTCTCTAACCTTAACAAAGGAGTTGTTTCTAACCAAGTATTTTTTGTGCCATGCTAGCAGCATGGCTCTATGGGTGGCCAGTTGGACGGTTGGTCAGGTGGTCCATCACTTTGGTTTAGACTGAAATATCTCTACAGCTATTGAATGGATTGCCACGGAATTTGGTAGATATTCATGGTGCCCAGAGGATGAAACCTACTGACTTTGAGGATCTCCTGACCTTTTCTGTAGTGCCACCGGTATGTCAAAGTTTTCACTTGTCAAATATCTCAACATCTACTGGATGGATTGGAACACACACTGAGAGTTCCCAGAGGATATATCCTAATTCTTCTTCTCCTCTTGTGGTACTATGAGGTTCACATTTGTCACTTTTAGTGAAATGTCTCAATAACTATTAGATGGATTGCTGTGAAATTTGGTACCAACATTCATGTCCTCCTTAGGTCCTCCTAATTAGGTTCTCTAGACGTAACCAAGTGGTTTTTGTGATTAAACCTATGTGGATCATTTTTGAAGGTTTTGGAAGACATTGACAAATGTTATCATCCTGCTGATAGAGCCAACACGTCAGAAAACGCTTATATAGGTCCTTTTTAAGGCAATGAGAAAAAACGTATTTTGTTTTAATTTTGAGGACCTGTAGACACACTATATCTCAGTTGATATTAAATGATACAGGCGCCAAAGGTAAATCTGTGTTTTGTGATTTCTGGTTAAATGACAGCAAGCTTATTTAGAATTTATCTCTGTAAAGGATCCACATTACTGCTAATTAGGTTTCAGCAGCACAGTACAGCATCTCTTCTTTGATTTTGAAAGGCCTTGAGAGTCAGTTAACCTTCTACTTTCATCAAAGGGCCGTGTATTTTCAGAGGTTCCACCTCCTTATTAGGAGAGGCTTAATGGGGGCCAACCACTCGATGAATAGACTAATAACAGCAGAGAAAGCCAGGGAGCAAGATCTAAACATTTTGACTGAGAAGAAGAGAACAGTTTTCATTGCATTAATCAGCTGTTTATGAGGTTTTGTTAGGTAAGGGCTCACTGAAGCCCCTTTCCAAGCATCCAAAGCTTAGTTAGTAGTAGTTAGTAATAGTAGGCTTATTGCATTTACTGTAAGTTAAAACTGTAGACGTTCACATTTTTCAAACAACACATTAAGGATAGAATACATGGGGTATTATCATCTTTCAGGCAATGTTTGATCCAATTGATTTAAAAAAAGACTGAGCATTTTTACAACTACTACAAAAACGTCTTATTACTGAGGCCCCTTTTATATATTGAGTCCAATTTTTCATGTTTATGTGAATCAGTGTGTCATCACAAGTTTTATTATCTACGACAAACGATAAAACAGGATACACTTGCAATGCCTTCTGCTTTGGACAGCAGAATACAGCCTTGGATAGTTGGATCATGTTGAAGCCAGCAGTTAAGTTTTTTTTTAATTTGGGAGAAAAATGTGTATTCCTATCATATGAGATTGCAATATCTAGATATTGAACAGATTGGTTGACTTGTTGTGCACTTAAATTAATGCCTGGGCCAGGGGCAGCTCAATGCATTTTAAAGCTAGTGAATAATCACAGACCTAAATATAGTCTTTTAAGAACAAATGTGTCACCTGCCAATTGACTCATTACCAATTTGTATGGGTCCCAAATTTTGGACCCGCTTCAAAATAGTCTCAAAGAAAGCCTACCCAAACCCAAGGTGCATAAATTCATTTTCAAAAATAGAGACCAGAGGACAGTCAGACTCGATCTGAAGTACACCTGAAAATAATTAGACCAGGTTGGAAGTAGGAATCTCTACTAATGACCTTTCACCTACCATGACAATATTAATCTTTGTACAGTGAACAATATATAGGTTGGGTAATTCAGCATCAAAGAAAAAATGAAAAGACAGGAATGGGGCACCCTTGTCTTTTTGGCACTGCTTGATAGGAGGGGCTAATTTGGTAGTATTCATTGAAAATAGATTAAGAAAACAAAAAAATGGCAGGCACTTTTTCAGCATGGTTTGAGAGGATTATTCCACATTTGTTTTACAGAATCTTAATTTTGCACTGTTCTAGTAGAATAGTTGCTGATGAAATAGTTGCTTACATCGATTGGTGAAGAAAGACTTGTTGAAATCTCATAGCCATCAGTGTTGATGGCTGCTAACTGCAAAGATTTCAGCTGGGGACTGTCAACCTGTCTGAGTATATCGACTGTCCACACAGTTTTCACAATAGTGAGCTTTCACAGGAGAATATCTTTTACTTCACTCAAGAATGGAAAGGACAAAGATATCCAAAAATTGAAAGTAATTGGAAAGAGGATTAACAAGACATATTTTCATCCTTTGATCTGTATATAACCACATCAATCTTGAGGAATATACATCATCAGTGACATCATACATCAGAAAATGTGTTGATTATGTGGTGATCACAGAGACAATAAAATCATTTCCCAAGAAAGCCTGGAGGATTGGAGAAGTGAGGTGCCTATCCAGAGCCAAAAACGCTGTCTTTCTGTCAGAAGACAAGGAAGCATATAACAACACCAGAGCGAGACTGAAGGCTGGCATCAAGGAAGCAAAGCGGAGACGTCAGGAGAGACTGGAGAGAGACCTCAACACCAACAACACCAAATACATGTGCAGGCGATCCAGACCATCACAGGCTCCAAAAGCAAGAGTGCACTCATCCAGAGGTTGCGTTAGACTTTCTCGTTGTCCGTCATTTTGACGCATGGACAGGGGTGTTAATTACTAGTTAGTTACGGTAGATCGCTCTCAGTGTTTTAATCTGTCAAAATGACGGACGGCCCTCAGATTTTTCCATCATTGTTAGAAAAATTCAGTCAATGACGGAAAATATTCGGTTAACGCAACCACTGCACTCATCATGTGTGAGGCCAGATTACCAGATGAGCTTAACATCTTTTATGCTCCCTTTGATTTCCTCAACAAAGAGTCAGCTGTCAAGTCCACTCTGCCTCCAGAGGACCGGCTACTGTCAGTATCCACAGTAGGTGTGATATCAACCCTTCTGAGAGTGAATGTGAGCAAAGCTGCTGGGCCTGATAACATCCCTGACCAAGTACTAAGAACATGTGCCAACCGGCTAGTCAGTGTCATCACTGACATTTTTAGCACCACTGTCTCAGGAGAGTATTCCCACCTCCTTCAAGACAGCCACCATCCCACCGCACCTGTACCTTAAAAGTCTGCAGTGTCTAGTCTAAATGACTACCACCTAGTGGCACTCGCTTCCAGTGCTTTGAGAAACTGGTTCTTCAGCACATCAGAAACATCATCCCAGCCATCCTGGACCCTCACCAGTTTGCATTCAGAGCCAACAGATCCACAGAGGATAACATCTCCTCTGCCCTCCACTCAGTGTTCACACACCTTGAAAATAACAACACCTACATCAGAATGCTATTTGTTGATTTCATCTCAGCATTCAACACAATCACCACTATGAAACTGATGTAAACTCTGGGCTTGAGTACCAAACTCTGCAACTGGATATTTGACAGTTCGGATTGGCAGAGTCCCCCAGGGCTGTGTGCTCAGGCCCTCTTGTTCAAGCTGCACAGAGAACAACCTACTGTTCAGTGTCAGCAAAACCAAGGAGCTGATTGTTGATTTTAGGAAAAAGAAGGCAAAGACACACAGCCCTGTCGACACCAGTGGAGCTGAGGTGGAGCAAGAGAACAGTTTTAGTTTCCTGGGAATTGGCATCACAGAGAAGGCGCAACAGTAGTCGGTTTGCCATGGGTGTCATAGTGGAAGATGCTCGATGCAGCATCTTGGACGCTTCACTATGTCCCAACAAAAAGACTTGCATGTCAGCATCTTTTGCCTTCTCTTGTCTAGTTTAGCAACTTCTACAACATGTTAAGTGACTCGACCAGTAGGAGCACAAAGTGGTCATCCACACACAACTGTACATGATGAAGAGAAAGAGGAAGGATGTTGTTGGCGTTGTCAGGGAGAACAGTGAAGTCAGTCCCTGGCACTTCACCAGTCATCTCTGTATGTCACACAAGTTGTGAAAGATGGCAAGTTATGATTGGTCGGGATCTAATTTCATCATCTTGAAAGTCGAAAATAGAATGAAACGAATATAGTGTTGACTTGTAGTGTTTGTTTTTGTGCATGTTTGCTTTGGTCTTTCTTGTTTTTTGAGTAAAACTCACTTGGGCATATCTTGTTTTTAAATGTGTTTCATTATGTTTTATTTACTTTTTGTGTGATACAGTGCCCTCCAAAAGTATGGGAACAGCATGGTCAAGTTTTTTTATTTCTGCTATACACTAAAGACATTTGGATTTGAGATCAAAAGATGAATATGAAACAAGAGATCAGAATGTCAGCAATTATTTCCTGGTATTTACATGCATGTATGTTTTACGATTTTACAACATAGCACAATTTGTTTCAACCACCCCCATTTTTATAATAAAAAACTTGACCTTGCTGTTCCCATACTTTTGGAGTGCACTGTATTTGGCTTCTCAGCACATTGTTTCCTTGACCTCAGATTTTTTTCCATCAAGGTCAAAGCAAAGTCATTGTCAAAGAAAAAGTAGGTGACATTTGTGCCTGTTGGTTTCCTTCACAGGTGCGTACCCTGGCCAGGACGGATGAGGCTCGAGGCCTTCTTTGGCTGATGGAGGAGGAGGCTGTTCAGCCTGGAGGTTCAGAAGAAACCATGCTGGAGAGACTCTTCAGCTACTACGGCTCTGCACAGGGAGAAAACAAAGGTGAGCACTCAACCTGTCACTGCCTGCCAAAGCAATCGACAGAAGGTTCCTGGAGGTTGCAGGAACAACAGGCAGCACTGATCGAACTCCTGACATCATGGGGGAATAATGGAAATATGTCCTGTGTGTGCAGGAGCCAGTCTGCTGCTACACGGAGAGAAGCCCCATCTCTTCCTGCTGGGCCACAGCCACGGGACAGACTGGGTTGAGTACAACGCTCAGGGCTGGCTGAGCCACGCCAAGCACAACCCTGCCGCCCAGAACGCTGCCACGCTGCTGCAGGACTCCCAAAAGTACGACAACTCACAGCAATCACACACACGCCACATACAGTTTATTAGAACGAAGTCTGTTGTGATGTGTCTAATAGTGTTTCCAGTACTGTGCTGTAAATCTTGTGCTTTAAATCAACCAATTCTTCATGTAATTCCTGACTAAAGGAGTAAATCAAAACTCTTTCTGTGCACTAGATGACTTTCCTGGGAAAAAATATGTCAGACATTGAATCCCTGTAATATCAATCTTTATTAGAGAATAGCAAAATATGAGGGGTGGCAGTCACACAAACTGACTCACTAAAGTAATGAAATTGCTTGTCGTTTGAAAAAGTTAGCATTAAATCATTAAAGGGGCTGTTTCACTTACCTTTTTTAGTTTTGGTTTTATTTGTCCAGGTTTTGATATATTGGTCCGAGAGTTCTGTCTGCACCCAATAATAATGGATCTGAATCGAATTATAACTACGCTTAAACAACAAAATTCCGTTTATCAGACTCAAATTCTATCTGCATTATAAAAAGCGACTTTATGAACCCCCAAGTTGACCCCCGGTCAATTTAGAATTTATTGAATTTATCACGTCAGCTTCTGTTTAAGTTTGTCCTTCCACATTTCTGTGGAATGCTCTCCCTTGTATACTCTTCTTTTTAATTCACAAGAATTTTCATCTGTTTGTCTGATCTAAATTTTATGACTTCAATCCATTATAGCAAGACAGTCACTGTATGAAAATGTGAGATTATATGTCAGTTACAAAAAAGCATCAATCACTGGCTGATGCAGGGAGGAAGAAAAACCTGTGCTGTTAGTCATCATGTGCATGCACACAAATGCTATCCATTGTTCTGCCGCCACAGGAAGAACATCAGCGGGCTGTTTATGGGTCGTGCCAGTGGGGCCACAGTGTTGTCCGGCTCCATTGCCGGTCTGGAGGGCAGCTCCCAGCTTGCCCTACGACGAGCCACCAGCATGAGGAAAACCTTCACCACAGGTGTGGCTGCTGTCAAGAAGAAGAGCCTGTGTATCCAGGTCAAACTCCAAGTGGTAAGTGGAGGAGACGGTGATCACAAATTGTACTTAATTCCTAAAAAAACCATACCGGTCAGCGTTTTGGGGTATCGGTCAATAACAATTGCAAACTCGTCCTTTGTCATTGCTGAAGTAATTTACTGTGATCTGTTATTTTTGTCATTGTTCATTTTCAGTGTTAATTGGTGAAATTATTTAGATGTCAAATTTCCATTGTTAAGCAAGATAAAATCAAATACTGCGGGTCACTCCACCAAATGGCACACCACAAGCTGCCTTGATGCAAGTTAAGATTTGCTTAAAATGCCTTACAGTAAGATTACCTGGATTCATAAATCCATCCACTCTTTTATACGTTAAAAGTAGAGGCCCTGATAGTGGTACATCATCCAACAGCTCCACCAGTCCCCAGGGTTCTTAGATTACTGTTGATGTTTTGAAACTTAACACTGTTCACAATTGGGTTTCAATACCTGGTCAATCATCTCGGAGGAGGTTTTGGGATTTTGGATCGGTATCAGTGCGGACACTGACTCGTTAAACGAATTGAGTGTCCACGGGAAGTGGCTGATCCATATTACATACTGATTCCTAGTCAGTGTTTTACCCTGCATCAACACAAGTTTGTACACAATCTAGGACATTTACATTAAGATTTGCACAATCCGAAAATGTCTGAAGAATGATTTGGATTTATACTCAAATCTGCCAAGTTTTGATGTTGGAATCAGTATTGGGAGAGAAAAACAGGTGCTTCCCTTCCTCCAAAGAAATCTCAAAACAAACAGTAAATGTTCATGTCATCTTTTCATTAAAGGAACAATATACTCGAAGTATAATAAAATATGTAAATATATAAAGTGAGTTTAAGCATTTGAAGAGGGTCTGTATCCTACTAAGGACATCTTAAGTGCATTTTTAAAGCCCCCGCCCACCCACAGTCCACCAACACAGGTGTTTGCCTTTATGATGCCTGAATACCTCCTCTCACAACAGTGTGGGCGTGTACAAACTGCACTCCTTGACGTTGTCCTTGCCCTTCTGTACGTTTTGTTGCACCTGTTAAGGTGAGGCAACTTATTCTACTACCCTTTTTATTAGGACATAGAGCCTGGTGACATCATGTAATTCCCAGCATAGCTTCACCCAACTTAAACCTGACTAGAGGTCTAATCAGCCAGAGTAATTGACAACACC